>JAKTVL010000164.1:0-16684 GCA_030557175.1 Petasospora japonica
TAGCGATGCTGGTCTAATGACACCCAAGAAGTGAGCTCATCTATATTCGTGACGCCAGGTTGCGTTCAACATCTCAAGTCGCTTAGCGTTTCCCAGATTTTTTCTGACCGTTTGCCGCCTTATTAGAGGAATGAAAATAGAGGGGTTACCCCCCTCTGCTATATTAATAGGATCCTGACTGCTCCCCACTCAAGGGGTATTGTCCTACAACCCAAGGCATTCATTTTGTTATACCGCCTCGCCAGCTGAGAATCCAATATCGTCTATGCAGCACCTTCTGCTGCCACTTGGCTAATAGCGACGCGGATGTAAGTGGCAGCGTAAAATACTTGAAGTGTCCGCCGCTGCTGCTGCCGCCGCCGCCCTCCTTCCTCTCCGCTCTAAGGCAGGAGCCTAGTTGAGCACCTCCGCCCTAGTCCAAGGAGAGGAAACCTCAGCACCGTGATACGGGGCCTTGGACAGGGTCAAGGCCCCAATTCGGCGCTGGGAACCAGTTGAGTCCCCGCCTCACGCTTGCTTTTTTTTTAATTGCACCTGGCCGTATTATAGCCAAAGCCCCATGCAGCCAAAGCTCATCGTACGCCTGCTGTCTTTTTCCTGAAATAACGACACCTCGCCTAGTTGAAAAGGTTTTGGTGCAGTGGTACGGCTGGCAAGCGCTCCTGTCCATAAGGGGGGCTGCCATGACCATACAACTATTCGAGTGCAGCAGCAGACACTGGATCTGGCATATTGAATTGCATAACACGCAAATGCCCTTGTAGGCCACCAGTAGAGGTGGCGAATGTACAGGCTTGAGAAGATGTCGGTTGGCGATGCGATTAACCGAGGGTGGCGCCCAGGTTGCACTGGGTGAACACTCAAGCCAGCGGCTCTACAGGTCTCGGAGCATAGAAAATCTTCTTTAGGACCGTTGGCGTGAAGGCCTCGCGTCCGTGCAGCCAATATGCCACACGAGTGCTTGTGCAAGTTGCAAAGGATCAACAGGCGGAAAAAAAGACACCGAAAACACACACGCACAGGGGAATTCCAGGCCTAGTCTCGGTACATATGGTACTTTCGTAAAACCACGAGTCTCGTGCAGCAAGCAGCTCCTCAGTTCTTGAGCACGGCTCAACAGCTTGACGATCATGCTGACTCCGGACGGGGCCATAGCAGGAGCAGTGGCGCCCCTTCAGCGCCGAAACGGAGATCAGAGGTTATAATAAAGCTGATCATTCAGGAACCTTGGCCGCTTCTACCGCTCAGTTCCTGTAACATGCGTATACGCTCTGCAAGATCTCACAACCACACCGCAAATAGCCAAAGGTGCTGCTGACTGCGCGGCAGCTGCTGCTGCCGCTGTATATGTGTGTTTAGTTTTGGCTCTGGCATTTTTTTTACCCTTCCTTGGCCCCGGGCCCCAACTCCCAGGCTTCAAGATGCCAAAGTTGACCTGCTGCTAGCTTGCAGAAACTGTTGCGCATCGTTCTGAAAAGCGTCAAGGAGCGTATATAAGCCTTGTCCGTTTTTTGATTCGGCTTCTTCTCATGTAGCTGAGATGCAGGTGGGGTGCGAGGCAGACAACAGAGCAAGCAAGAAAAGGCGTGGGCGGGTCGTGTGGATCCGAGAGAGATAGAGCGCGCGACAAGTGTGCCCAGCAGCGAAAGATCCCCTTCTCAAGACACGAACAAAGCTGGTTGGGCGTGTGCACCCCTCCACGGCTGGCTAAGAGGACGCGGCGCCGCCCAACATCTGACTTTATAGCGTGCCTGGCCACGCAGCACACATCTCCGGCACCCGCGACAGAAGCAGCAAACCCTGCCTGAGAGGCATGTGGCCTCTATTGTGAGAAGTGCCGATCCTCACCCCGTTTGCACAGACCGGAGAGGAGAAAGCAGAAACGCAGAGGACTCAAAAGGGAGACCCGTGCCTCCCAGGCAGCGGTTTTCCCTTCATGCGACGCCATGCATTGCGACGCACGTGCTCGGGTCTGAGCGCCCGTGTTGGGCCAGAGGCGCGCTAATATGCGTGCCTCTGCAGACGGCCATCTGCGTGCGCACCTAAGTGCACACAGAACTTTTGACAAAGTGCGCACGCTACGCATGTTGAGCGCTGTGTACCCACCTGTCTGCGGCGAGCCGTGCTCGTTCTTGTTGTGCTCGTGCTCGTACTCGTGCTTGGTGTTGATGGCCTGACGAGGGGGGAGGGGCAGGCCACGGCAGACAGAGCGGGTGAGCATGCCTGGCGAAGCGAGAACGCGTGTTGCTCACGAACAGAGTTGCACTGCGGACATGGGGTTCTAGAACCCCAGGTGTTTCCGGCGTATATAGGCCATGCCATTCCATCCAGCGGCCCCCGGCGGGGGTGCCAGGCCCAAGCAGCGCAGCAAATTTGGCAGACAAAACTGTAGGGCTCCATCTGGCGGGACGCCGGCGTGAGGTCGCCACTTCTGGGCGCTCCCAGTCCACGCCAATTGTGCCTCAATGAGGTGGGCTGGTGGCGGTGGTGGTGGTGTGTGTGGGTGTGGGTGTGAGGGAGCAGTAGGGGCCCGAGAGGAGGGAGGGAGGGAGGGCCTGCTGCTGGGGCTGTTGCACATGTATGCGTTGGTAGCCATATACAACGACGCAAGAAGAGGTGCATCTCTGGGCCCCTTTTCGATCTCTTTCTCTGCGAGAACTTGGGGGGCCACACACTGCTCACTGCTCAGTGCACGCACAGCGTCTGTGAAGTTTGTAGTGTCTCTCCAGATTAGCGGGGTGGTTCTACTGAAAAGTATATAACAACGCCATCTGCCACCGCCTCCTCAGTTTTACTTCATCCCCTGGGACAACGGCACGACGGGACGCATCACGGCTGACGTACCTCGCAACGGCCAGGACCACTTTGCCCATCTACGCTGGCCACACAAAGCAGCACATCCATTTTACCAGTTCTCAGCTCTTGAACTAGCTGAAATTTAAAAAGGCCGTTCTCGCTGCGCCCCAGACTCGCAGATACGAACCGGAAGTTGGACTTATTGATCAATTCCCCGGCTGACTCGACACCGTCTGGAAACTTCCAGAGAAGTCGTTTGCACACTGCTGGACATATCTATTCTCTAGGTCAACAGAGTGTATTCACATCGCCCTCACACACCGATATCCATATCCTATCAGGCCTGTCGGTAGACCTGGTGCTCGGACCCACCTTGGTGAAGCCCATTCTTTCTGCTGCACACCACCACAAGGGTGCGACATACCCGAAGAGACAGCCACTCACCAGAAGCACAGAGCCACAAAACTAGGCATACAAGGCCCGATAACTTTCCTTGCGTCTTCCAGTACCAAATTGGTTGCCTCTTTTCAACCGCCCCACCAACATACTCTTTTCTTCAACCCCATCTGCACTCATTTTCCATTGTGCCTCGGGTATCTTGTCGATACGCATTTGAGGTCTCCCTCCCACAAGACACACTCTTTGAGCACTACGTTTCAGAACACTTGGTTCTCCTTTCGGCCGTCTTCACAGCTTGCAAGGCACCCTCTGTGTCGCCATTCATTGATAATTTTGTTGTGATTTGCTCGTCTCTCTGCCAAGGGAAATATCTGTCTCTCGTTGCGCCCGTCCTATATATTCCCTTACTTGGCAGCCATCATTCTCTGCTGCAGAACTATCCACACTCATTATCATATTTTAGTTCTTCTCCACTGATTCCTTCCGCTCTTTTTGTTTGCCTTCTCTTCCATCATGAGTGAGTACCCTTTCGAGTTTCTACTGGCACCCAAAAGACCAAATCCTATTAACACCGATTTAGATGACACACGATTTAGCCGACAAGATGAACCGGCTTTTGATTTAGAGATTGTTCAACAGCCAGTACGAGCCCGTATGTGCGGCCTTGGGGATAAAGATCGACGTCAAATCTCTCCGCCCGTTTTCATCAAGGTGCATCCACTGGACCCAGCCACAGGGCAACGCTTAAATATCGATCTCGTCGATGTGTCTTCATTAATCATTGTGGTGGAGCTGTGGTCAAGTGATGAGCTCGTGGATTTTACCCTCAATCAAACCATAGCCAATGCTTCCGAAGTGAGCTCAAGTCCTGAAGATTCGAGCTCACTTTTGTCAACGCCGGCAACTTCAAAAAATCACGACAATGTCAAAAGTTATGATGATGGTGAGGATTCCAAAAAGCTCAGTTCTTCTTCAGATTCCGATGAATCCCTTGGTGATGTCCCTACGAGGAATTTAATTGGTTCAACAGTGACAAATTGCGTCAAGCTTTACGATGAACAGCATCAACGTGGAATCTGGTTTGTACTAGCGGATCTAAGCGTCCGTATTGAGGGAGAGTTTAAACTAAAGTTCAAAGTTGTCGATCTGGCTACAAATCATAAAGTTGAAAAGTTCAGCCAGGCATTTAGGGTCTACTCTGCAAAGAAATTCCCAGGTGTTGTTGATAGTATCTCCCTTGGTCGTGTATTTGCTTCACAAGGTGTAAAGATACCAATAAGAAGAGAAACAAAAGATTAACTAATTACTCATGCCGCTAATTTTCTTAATAATGACTTTTTTTTTGTCCCCTCCCCGGCTCACATCTCGTCTGTCTCTCTTTATTATCTTGTTCTGAACTTATGAGGTTCTTTGCTGTTATAGAATTTTGTTACCATCGCTCTGTTTTACAGGTTGTTCCCAGCCTCCTCTGTTGTGTTGTTTTGCTGTTTTTTTTTGATGCAAGTTGATAATGACCCCTCCTACATATTTTCCATTAGACCAGAGCTTGATCATCCATTGAAGGTTATAGAACTTTGAAATTGACAACGGTCTTGGTGCTATGTACATGCAAATCTCTGATAAATTCTTGTCTTCGACTCCGTATTTGCAAAAGAACAAGAATCAAGAAATAGTATAAATATTTTTGTTTATTTGCATGAGCCAAGACGTATTACAACTTGTAGACATTTTCTTCATTCCAACCTTTCTGCTTCAATAATCCTCCGACAATTCCTTGTCCTTCTCTGTCATGTGGTCTATTCCCCGAGACATAGCCGATGTATCCATCAGGGCCACAAACCAATGCCCAACTTGGTGCTTCCTTCTTCTCATTCGATGTTGCCTCGGCTTGCTGTAAGGCAGTTTTGATAGGGTTCAATTGATCTCTAATCACAATTGGCGCTCCACCTTTTTCCAGCGCTTTCAGATATTGATGGTAGTGAGAGGAAGTTGGGCTTTGGATGTGCTTGGAGGTCAACTTTTGGCCCTTGGAAGTGATAAAGTGTGTAAATTGCGCTCTATCAAGCTTCTCAATAAAGAATAATATTCTTGGGATTGGAACTTCTTCTTCTGTGTTGTGTGAATAATAAACATTGACAAAGCCTTTATATGGGTTTTTAGTCAATAGCAGTTGCAAGACAGGGGCAATACCAGTGCCAGCTGCGAAGAATGATAAGTTATCTGGCTTTAGCGGCCAGATTGGATCAGATTTTACCTTTGACGGTAAATTCTCTATTTGAGGTCTTTCAAGACTGTTATTTAGTGTCTTGGGAAACTCAAATTCAGTGTATGGTCCTCTTAACTCCACTTTGGACCCAATTGGTCTGCGATATAGCCAACGGGCAACTTCGCCCTGATCGTACTTTTTAATATAGAATACCAATTTGCCCTCGTGAGAAACCATTCCTTCGGTCTGAATACGTGCTAACGTCTCATCAGTGAATTCGGATTTGTATAATTCCAAAGGAAGCGGGGTATACCTTCTTACCACCATGATTTGTGGCTGCTTGATTTCCACGCTCCACAGTCTATTACCATTCCATATCGAGGTCTCTTGAGGGTTTGACTTCCATCTAGAAAACTCAGGGGTAAGTTCCAGCAGGTAATGGTCTTTATCAATGTCAAGTCTGTTCGTGACAACAAATGGAATGAACTTAGCCGGTGACAGGTATTCATTTGGAGTGGTGTCGGTGAAGAACTTGAAGGCGAACATGGACCAACCCGCGGCACCGAGCAACAGCAGTACTGGGCCGTACTTCTTTACAGCACGGCTTGGAGGTTTCTGCTCGCTTGATTGAGGGAACTCATAAGAAACTCGGTCATGTTTGGATTTCGGAACGTAGGTTTCCCTATTCTCGTGCAATTGGATTGGTGGAGTTGGCGGAGCGTAAGCCTTTGGCTTGGTCTCTGTAGGTCCAGTTCTTGCAATTCGACCTGAGCCCTGAGAGACTGGTGGTTTAGATGAGTACCGCCTTATCTGGCGAGCCAATACACGTCTGAACATAGCTCAGAGAAGATTTCTTGATGGAGTTATGTGCACTGAAAGAGGAGCTCGTTGTTGAAGATGAAGCTGTGTTTTTCGCGGTGGAAAAGTGTTGATCTCTTCGGGACATTATAATCATTCCCATCGCCTCCCCACCAAATGTCCACGGGGCTTACCATCGTTGGAAGATCTCAAAAAGGTCCAATGACAGAGATCTCACTAATCAAATCCATTCAGGCCCACTCGGACAAAGTGTGGAGCGTGTCTGTTCATCCTCGCCTGCCGCTCCTCGCCACCGTGTCCACCGATAAGACGTGCAAGATCTTCTCTCTGCTCAACTTTGTCGAGGTTGCGGAGCTAGACGACACGCACAAGAGAAGTGTGCGCTCGGTGAGCTGGAAACCAAACGGAAACCTGCCATCGCTGGCCTGCGGGTCGTTTGACTCGACCATCTCCGTGTGGGGTAAAGAAGACAATGGCGAGGACGAAGAGTGGTCGCTGCTCGCAGTTATCGAAGGCCATGAGAACGAGGTGAAAGGCGTGGCGTGGAGCAACGATGGGTACCTGCTGGCCTCCTGTTCGAGAGATAAGAGCATTTGGCTATGGGAGTCAGACGATAGCAACGAGGAGTTTGAATGCATCAGTGTGCTCCAGGAGCACTCACAGGACGTTAAGCACGTTGTATGGCATCCGTTCGAAGACTTGCTGGCCTCTAGCTCGTACGACGATACCGTGAAGCTCTGGAAAGAGGAAGACGACGACGACTGGTCTTGTGTAGCTACACTCAACGGTCACGAGGGCACAGTATGGTGTTCTGACTTTGAGAAGACGGAGAGTAAGACGAGACTCGTGAGTTGTTCTGATGACTGCTCGGTGAGAGTGTGGAAGCGTGTAGACGATCGCCAGGAGATTTGGGAAGCTGACTCGCTCTTGCCGGCAGTCCATACAAGGCCCGTCTATTCGGTTTCCTGGAGTGCATTCTCGGGGCGCATTGCCAGTGTTGGATCTGACGGTAAGCTTGTTGTCTACGCCGAGAACAATAAAGATCAGAAGTGGGAAGTAGCGGCAGTGCACGAGCTCAGCCATGGCGTCTATGAGACGAACTGTGTGCAATGGTGCAGGGCAACTGCTCAGTCTTCTGAATGTCTTGTTACTGCAGGTGACGACGGCTGTGTCAACGTCTGGAGCATTAGTTAGTCATTTTTCATTTCTTATACAAATTACTTAAAAGACAATCCCTAGTACCACAACAAGCAAGATGACAATAATCACAGTTAGCAGATAGCATGATTTTCTACTTGATCTCCTTTGATAATTCAGAGCCTTTCGAAGTTCCCCAGCTGCTGCTTTCGTGGATTCACCCACTGAATAGATGTTTGTCTCAATATTATCAACGACAGTTCCTTGCTCCTGGACAATAGTGCCCAAGTCTTGAAAAATCTCATTCAATTCTCTTATTCCGGTCTCTATATTGGCTATCTCCTCCTCACGTTCTCGAATGAGTTCCTGTTGATAAACAAATTCCTCGTTATTTATGACATCTTGTTCCACAATCATCTCTTGTTGCTGGGGCTCGGCTGCTTCATGATGATCCACCTCATCCAAGACAGCACGCGATTCTTCATTCAATTTAGCATTCACTGAGGAGAACCGCTCCTGTAGGGATTGGAATTCACCCAAGGCATCTTTCGTTTCTCTGTTGATTCGGTCTTTGGTGAAAACATGGCCAGGGTTGGTGCCGTCTGCGTAATCATTGAGCTGTTTGCATTGTTCACTTAGCTTCTTGAAAAGTTCGGTGCTAGATTCGATGATCTTGCCACACTTTTCACAGTTTTTTGCTGTAGCAGTGGAGTTAATAACCCTTCCCTCTAGTAACTTGACAAGTTTGGCTAAGTTCACTAGATGGTTATTCAGGTCTAAAAGTGTGTTGGAAGCGTCATCTGTGGCGCGGTCAAATTCCGGTGAGTCCGAAAAGGGGTTCTGCGATTCTAAATCAACGTCGGCGTCGTCTCTGAATGACATTTGGCCGTTCTGTTTTTATGCCTTAAGACCTGGTACGTTTGTGGCCTGTTGATTTGTAGCGATTAAAATAAGGAATGAAAAGGCTGCGCCAAATTGTGGCAAAATTATCTGCACCATCTTAACCGCGATCAGTGTATCGATTGGTGAGCTTCTTTCCCCCACATGCCTAATGGAGCTTCTGTGCTCTCTACGGTAGTTCTAGATACAGTGGTGACAATGAATTTGATATTTAGTGGATAGTGAGCTAAAATCGGGGTGATTCGAGCCCCCTTTTCGGCCATATATGCGGATGTATTCAAAGTAGCCAGGGCACACAACATGTCTCCCTTTCTTCATTTGTTCTTCTTTGACTCTTTTGTGGCTTTGCGCTTCCCTGTGCCCTTTCTTTCTGGATTTTTTGTCTTCTTTTGGTTACTACTTTCGCCCTTGGTACCATAAACAATCCTCTTGAAAGCCCACCACAAAAGAGCCAGCAATTGATGCAGAAGCAATACTCCGGTGATTAACACAATGGCCAATATGAGCAGCTCGTTCTCAGCAATCAATTCCGGGTCAACAAAGCTGGACTCCTCATATAATTTCGGGCTAATGAAATTGGTTCTTTTCTTAGGGAATTCTCTTTCGACGTTCAACGCGTTATTATTTCTTTCAAACTCTTGGTCTCTTGATGCGTCCTTAGTGATATCTGCAAAGATATCCATCTTACTCCAGCGTCTTTCATCACGCTTGTTAGGATTTCCCATTGTCTGAGAGGTGTATATAATTGTATGATCTGGAGAAGGCAGTTTCCTCAATGTTCGTCTCAACGCGTCATCGGCCCTCATCAATGATTCTTTTCTCTTTTCTGTTTCATCTGGAAGTTCTGGGAAATTGAGTCTTATCACCCGCTTCTTGATATCAATATAGGTCTCCACCTCATTATAGCTCTCAACAACCATCTCATCGGCCTGACATTTCCTCTGGACTCTTCTGGAGAGTCCATCAAGGTCCAACACTTCATTGGAGCGTGGAATCACCGCCAGCGTCGAGCTCATGAACATGTATGTGCGCAAGAAGACAAACACTGAGGGGTCCTGGAGGTCATCCAGTGTCAGTCCCGGTTGATTGACCAGCACATATGCGTCAGATGTACACGGATCTACGAGCTTGCCAGTAACCTCCTGGGTACGTTCCAAGGGGAACGGGAGGTGGTTGAAGTTGTTCACATAGCCCTGCACTCTGGGCACGAGCTTATGGGAGAACATCACAAGTGGGACCGTAGCCAGTACATGCATAAGTAGCATTCCCAATGATAGGAGTCTTTGTGATAATCGTTTTGGCAATTTCATATCTCAGGGACGTGAATTGAAGGGTAAACTGGCGGCGTCGATGGAGAGAGATCGCAGTGTTAAAGATGGATGGCAAATGTTTGACACCATTGCGCGAATTGTAGGCTGTGGCCTTTATGCCTGGCCTGCCTCTACAGATTACGGAAAAATAACTATATAAATGCACATCAAAAACGTAAATCTAACTGTATAACTAAAGAGAAAGTGTCACTTTTGGAGCATCAACTCCACGAGATCCTCGATCGGGTCGTCACCGTATTTGGCCCTTTCAATGGATGCCAATGCAGTCTTGACGCCAACGTTAAACTTGTGTGCTACCTCTGCGAGTCCATTGAGCACTTTGACACGGGCTGCATCGTCCAAGAATTCTCTCTCTATCATCACGTTGTTGAATTCGTCCAGGTTAGATAAGTTAGGAACAGCAACCTCACCAGTGAAACAGCTTAAAATGTCCAATTGTTGCAAAAGAGAATACGAAGAAGTAGTAGTCATAATCAACAAGCGACCCTCCTGAGGTGGCCTTCTCTTTAAATAAACTTTCAATGCCTGAAGAATGTTATTGGAGAAGCGAGGGCCAATTGGGACCCAATCAATGATGGTTTCAATAGAGTCAACAACAAGAACGTTTAACGGAGACTTGTAAGCATCACGGAACATGTTATCCAAATACGCAATCTTAGCAGTCTCCGACATTGCCACCATTGCTTCTGGAGAAATCAATCTAACAAAGGGAAAGTTTGATGCTAATGCAATAGCAGCAGCCAACGCGGTTTTTCCAGAGCCCGGAGGACCATGGATAACAAGTGAAACCAATTGAGTGCTTTCGGACTCCTTAACTTGTCTGACGTAACTCTTACCAGACTTCAAGATAGCATCTACCCTCGGAGAGTATTTAATGAGACCACCACCTTTTAAGCACATCTTCAAATCTTCTTCGTTAACACCAAATGCAGGGGTCACTTCACCCAAGGCATCCATGAAGTCTTGTCTCGTAACCTTAACGTTATTCATATCTTTTTGTTTGATATTTGTCTTGCCATCACCAATCTTCACAAGTTGATTGATGGCAAACGAGGTAGCACTCTTAACTAAACCTTCAATTTCAGCACCAGAAAAGTTCTTAGTTAACGCAGCCAATTCCTCTAAGCTGACATCGGATGCCATCATCTTATTTTCTCTCATCTTCTTCGTTTGAATCTCAAAGATCTGAACACGGCCTGCTTCATCTGGTAAATGGATCTCAACTTGTACTTCAAAACGACCAGGACGCAAGAGGGCATTATCAATTAAATCACGACGATTGGTCATACCAATCACAAGAATGTTATTTAATTGATCGACACCATCCATCTTGGCCAAAAGCTGATTGACGACATTATCCCCAACACCAGTGCCATCTCCTCTGGAGCCCCTTTGCTTGAATACAGAATCCAATTCATCAAAGATAATGATATGCAAAGATGATTCTTCGCCTTTCTCTTTATACTCCTTTTCAGCATCTTTGAACAAATTTCTGATGTTTTCCTCGGAAGAACCGACGTATTTGGACAAGATTTCGGGGCCGTTAACGATCTTTGGCTCTTTAGCATTAAGCATTTTACCAATTCTTCTAGCAATAAGGGTTTTACCAGTGCCTGGAGGGCCAAAAAGCAAAAGACCCTTGACATGAGAAATACCCAACTTCTCAACAACTCCTGGGGGGAAGATACGTGAGGCAAATGCACGTCTGAAGATCTGTGTGAACTCTTTGTCTAGACCACCAACTCCCATATCCTCAAATTTGAAATCAGGTCTAATAATGGCATCGGACCTAGGTCTAACGGAGCTGGCTTTCAACTGCACCAGGCCGTCACGGCCTTTGTAGAAATTGATGATTGTCTGTTTCAATAGAAGTCCCTTGGCTTGAACACCTGTCTCTACCGGCCCATTGTTCTCCAAATCGGTCAAATCAACAACCTGGATGCTCTGCACACGCACCTCGAACACCACGCCTTTGAAATCAAAGATGAAGAGTTGCGTTGGCGTGAAGATCTGAGAATTGAACTTCTGTTGAAGCGCCTTGGCCATTTCATCCTGGTCAAAAGGAGTCGACACAGCTTTGGCTCTGCTTCTGAATGAAAGCTCCAAGTTCAATGTGCCAATATATGGTTGCTTTCCAGTTTCTCTCTGAATGTCGTACTGTCTGACCTGGGCAGGCTCTCCAAGAGAGAGGCCTACCCACAAGCGCTGCGTACCATTCAAGCCAATCTGCCCCGGAGGGACAGAGCTGTACGACTTCGTTGTGAAGGCAAAGAAGTCATTGACCACAACGTGGATGTTATCAGGGAAATCGGCGCTGTTGACGGCCACGATATTGGCCAGAGCCGCCGCGTTGTCCGGACAGTTGGCGGCTGAAAGCGTCTTGGTCGGCTGGCGTGGCGGAGGTGCGGGACGGTTATGGTTCGCCCTGTTTCCAAATCCCAGGTGGTTCATTGCTGACTGGATGGCCTCTGGAAAGGGTTTCTGTGCCTCTGTAGAGTGGGTTGTATTGATAGAAGGAAAGGACGGTTGATGGCAAACCCGCGCGCAATGCTGGAAGCGTCCTGCCGCTTACGTAAAAAGTGTCTTGTATATAACTCGATGCGGCGAAGATGATTATGAATCAAAATCAGCGGGTCATCGTCTCGTCTCCAGCTCAAGGCTCCACCGAGTTCATCATTGGTTTGACTCCTGATAAGAGGGGCTTGATGACCGTTCACTCTGGGGTGAGAGATTCTAGACAAGCGTTGTCAAGTATGAATGACGTGGGGTGTTCTCAAGAAGGCGGCTAATGTTAATTCTCTTTCAGTTACGAGTAGACCCTTCCCCACCCGTCTGCCCTTGAGTTTGTTGTTCGTAGAGTACCATGTCAGCCCTTAGAGAACAAATGATGGAAATTATAACCTTTTAGGATCATACTCCATTCTCGAGATCGGGTCTTTGTGCTGCTTTAAAGGCTGCCAATTCAGATTGCTTGGTTGATCATGATCCAAAGTTATAGAATGTACCATTGTCTCGCTCCAGAGTCGATTCAGTCTGGAGTTCCCGAGTATCTCTGGAAGTGAACGTCGGAATTGATCAAGGGCGACTAGACTAAGAGTCGAACAAGATTCAATGATGATATCAAAGATCAACGCCCAAAAAGATGGTGGTTCTGGGATGACCCGAGGTGAATCTAAGTACGTTTCTAGATGTTTTCGGCATAACACCAGGGTCTGAAGATCCAAACATCAAGTATGTGTTTGATTGAACCAAAAGAGTGTTTATTTGTGGATGGTAATTAACGGCTATGATCAGATCTTTAACTAGCTGCCCCGTCTCCTGAAGACATCATCATAAGGACAAGAACAGGGACGATATACATCCAATACTTCTGAATAAACGATTTTGGTGGCTGTTTTCTATTGTTAGTCACTGTATCAATTAATAGCAATCGCACCAATAACTCACTTCTTCCTCCTGTTGTTCTTGTGTCGTTTGTGCCTTTTGTGTGGTCTTCTTCAGCAGAGGCTCTGGACCAGGTAAGGACTGTCTAATAACGGCGTTGATCCCGGGCTTCTTACTCTTGGTAAAAGTCAAAGAGATGAGCCCTCCACTTGGCTTGCTGCTTAAAACGAGATCAAAAGCCAATGGAGATTCAACGTTCTGTGTGTGTTTGTTAGTTGGGCGATCTGCACCTGTCAAGGAAAGAAGGACGTACATCGACGAGTGTGTAGCACTTGAATTGCCCATTGACCTCGGCACCGAGACAGTAACTCCCGTCCTGTTCATCAAATGACTCTGGCACGTCAACGACCTCGATGCGACCGGTTTCGGTGTTCAGTTGCAGGGTTCCTATGGCAGAGGTGGTCTCCGTATCAATATTCTTAGCGAGCAACGGAAGGTTCTGTATGCTTTGTGCAGACACAGCCACAATCAGTACCGAGAGCAGAAGTTGATGAATCAGCAGCATTGGATAGCGGCGTTGTGATGTGGATTTTCTGGACGTCTAGAGCAGGATGGAGAAGCTGCGGAAGTTGATGAGTTCATTCTCAACTTCGGAGACGCGAAAAAGGTGCCACCGCATAACTTCATTATCCCCCATTTGCCTCCAATTTTCTCCACAACCCAAGCAACAAGCTTCCAATTTTGTGCCAGGAGAACTATGTGGATGAAGTATCACATACTAGTTACGCTAGCAACACTGATAGTGCGGTCCTGTGCATTGTTCAATGTCTACGAAGACCTTTTTAGCTCCCCGAAAGTAAGTCCTCTTCCATCATCAGCGGAAACCAATCGATCACATAGAGACTAACGGCCACAGTATATCCTGAGATACGATCAGTCAGAGACTTTAACAATTGAGGAAGCAGAGCTGCTGAGAAATCACTCAGACAATGGTACCTTCCAATCAATGAAAGGAGCCAATGGAGTCGACTATCTCTGTCATGTCCCTCCTCCTGCAGCTTTGAACACAGGTGAAATATCCTTAGTAGACGAGGACCTGAACTCAAGATTAAATGAATTGTCTGTTAGAATTACCCAAGAACTGGCAAATAAAATATTGTTCTACCATGGTGGGTACTGGACATATGCCTTTAATCACAAGAAGGATGTGGCCCAATTTTACGGAGATCCAACGGCCTACTCTGATGACAATACTCATGCCTTTGTTCTTGGCCGAAAAAACCCAAGAATAGATTTCCCGAAGTTGGAAGCCAAAAAGGATAATGGAGTGGTGTTCCTTGCTCATACAATGGTGGGAGGATCAATATGTGATGTCACAGGAAAACCTAGAAGTGTGGAGATACAATACGTTTGCGACTCCTCGAAAGCCAATACAACGCTGCTGTGGGTGAAAGAGTACAGAACTTGTCATTACCATGCCCAGGTGGCCATTCCTAGTCTTTGTTCAGAAGAGATGCTCAAAGAGACAATTGTCCCATTTAATGAAGTCAGCTGCAAGAAAGTTGTTGGATCAAAATTGAGAGATGCTTCGAAAGTGGGAAGCAAGATATTCACCAATTCCAGAGACAGCATCAACCTTGTGGATTACTCATTGATTAGCTTGGGAGATAGGATGACCTTAGGCAAATCAGATGATGGCCCTATGATCATAATTGATACAGGGAGGGAAGAAACGAGAGCCCCAAGATTCTATAGCGCCTTCACAACTTGGTTCCCAAAGAAGTTCGTCGACGACATAGATACTGCCAAAGTCCTGGTGAAGGAGAGACTCTTCAAGTTCTCTGCTTATGTGTATGACAGGTATGGTAACTATCTTTCAACGGTGGTTTGCGAGGTCAATGTTGACAGAGAAGACCAAACTGTCATCCATGTGGGGTTTAACCCACAACAGCAGGTCACCAAGAACATTGAGCAAATGATTACTCCGGAACTGCAAAAAAATAAGGTAAATGATCAAAGTGTTGAAGCTTCTAAAGATCATACGACTGAAGGCAAAGAGGAAGCTGAGGAGTTACGGGAATTACCTGAAGGGGATGAACCCTCCCAGGATAAGGCCCTCCCTAATGAAGGCATCCATGATAACATTCATGACGAACTATAAAGCTACATAGCACGAACTGAAATGGATATCACCAGCATATATAAAACGCCTTTGAACGAATGAACCAATAAAAAAAGTAAAAAGTTACAGAGCTAATCATGAAACAAAATAGTATTGACGCCTGTCTCTTGAGACAACGCCCTCATCAAAATTGAAAAATAACTCAAGAGAGTATAAGAGAAGATGAAAAGGAACGCAAATGGTAAACCAAACAAACCGAACAATGGCATTCTCTATTACATTAGAAACCTTGAACAACAGAATTAAAAACACCAAAAAAAGTGTAAACCCAAGATAAAAACATTATCTTACCTGCCCAAATATAAAGTGTATTCATTTCCCCAGTTTCATTCCACTTCACTGAAGAATCTTCCAGCTTCCACGAGATCATCACTAATTTCTCTCTTCAACTGCATTCCTTGATCAGGTAAATCGTTGAAACTGATGTTATTTGAATCTCCAACCCATAATCTTAATTGTGCAATCATCGGTTCTATCATTTGTGCTTCATATCCAGAAAGCCAATCCTTTGGATATTTCTGAGAAAGCTTGAACATTGAAATGAAGGATAACAAAGTGATCTCATCCTTATTGGTGAGAATGTACTTCAACAACTTCTTGGCCTCTTCACGTTTGTTCAAACGAATATATTTCAAGATGGAGGCAGAAGTCAAAGCATTGGCCAAGTCTCTTGAAAGAATTTTTTGAAATTTAAGATCAACTAAACCTGATGGTCTTCTTGAAAGTGGAGCTTGTGTGGAACTGTCAGAATCATCATCATGTTCTTCCTCGGCAGCCGGAGTTTCGGGCAAGGCAGCCTCTTGTGTGGTCTCAGTAGGTACGATATCGGAATCATAAATCTCTTCATCTTCGTATTCTGATTCTGCAGGCTTGATTGATGATGAATCTGGAACTAACGTGGTGGTTGAAGATGAGGATGATTCTTCACCAATCAGTTGTAGCACAGAGTCAACGTACTTCTCATTAAGAACAGACTTGAACAGCTTCACGCGAATTTGAACAATTGATCTATCTGGCGATAAATGTTCAGCCAAATATAACAAATCCCAAATTTCCTTCTTGATCTCCTTCAATTCATCAGCTTCCAATCCAGATATTACATCCTTGTTAAAAGTCAAATTGATGTACTTGAATAACACTTCACGGAACAATTCATTTGCTCTTAAACTCACCAGTAGTGCCTTGTAATCATAAATGACACGGTCATCATTCATAATCAAGCTGTAGCCTTTGTCATTATGGCCTCTAAGACATCCATGACTTAAAGGCAGGCCACTGCCAATGTTAACAAATCTCCGGAATGCCTCAGAGTTCTTTCCGTTGGGTGTTTGTAACTCCTTAAAGAAATATCTCAAATTTGTCTCCGAAACTTTCTGATTCGAAATCTCCTCAACGGCATTTTGGAAAACTGTATTCAAGTTCAAAAAGGTTGATAAATCCGAATACGTTATCAGCAATTTCGACAACACAAGTTTTCCGAATGAAACTTCAAATGATGGAGTATACGTATGCAATCTCAGTAATTGGAAC
>JAKTVL010000165.1:0-16531 GCA_030557175.1 Petasospora japonica
GGATGGCCTGACCAATACCGAACTTCAACGGCTTAGACTCAGCCAATGGGTTCTTTGGGGTCTTAGACTTAGAGCCTGCCTTTTGGGCCAATGGAGCTGGGGCGACCTTCTTTCCTTTTGGAGCCATTTTTTATATGAGGATGCTACGTTCGCTTCAACCAGTTAGGGTTCTTTCGATGTTGAAGTTTTTCACTTTTCAGGCATATATCGCTCGCTAGCTGCTGGCACTTCACAGAATGACAGAGTGTTGAAAACCGTTATGAGCACATTCCGCGAACTAGCTCGATCAAGATCTTGCCCATTTTCGCGGATTGTAGCTTTGTGACTGTGAAAATCTCGGAGGTGTCCGGATGATTCTTTGTCCCTAATGCTGCAATTTCAGGTGTAGCTGAGATTGCGGGCCGTTATTATTGTCACTTTAAAATTGGCAGGAGATTGACCCCACGGGGTCAGATGTACAACACCTTAAAATATCAAGCAAAACGTGAATATCAACATTAGAATATATATACACGCTCAGGTTATTCATCAGCTACATAAAAATATACTTAGAAACCCCTAACAGAATGGAAAACAACTCATGAAAGCTCGTGAAAAGACATCAAGTGGGCGGCAGGAACTTATTTGGCGATCCAGCCTTTGGCTCTCTCGACAGCTCTCTCCCACAAGGCCCAGTTGGATCTTCTAACAGTGTCAACAGACTGGGAGACGAAGTCACCTTGGGACTCACCACCAATGGACTCGACAACGTCATCCAAATCATCCCAAAGTCTCTTTGAACTCTCCTTTTGAGCCATACCAGCAGCGATAGCAGCACCAAGAGCAGTGGCCTCAGCGTTTGGAGATCTTCTAACAGTGACACATGGACCCAAGATATCAGCCTGAATCTGCATAACCTCGTCAGACTTAGACATACCACCGTCAACAGCTAAGAGAGACAATGGTGCCTTCTCGTAAGTACCGACAGCCTGCTCCAAGAAGTCACCCTGGGCGCCGGCATCAGAAGCCATAGCCTTCAAGATAGCTCTAGCTTGGAAACAAACACCCTCCAAAGCAGCTCTGGCAATGTGGGAGGCAGTGGTGTACTGAGTCAAACCCAAAATGGTACCTCTAGCTTCAGAGTCCCAGTATGGGGCGAACAAACCGGAGAAAGCTGGGACAAAGACAACACCACCAGAGTTTTCAACCTGATTAGCCAATGGACCAATGTCTTGAGCTTCGTTGATCAGCTTCAAGTTGTCTCTCAACCACTGGACAACGGAGCCGGCAACAGCGATAGAACCCTCAAGGGCATAGTGTGGATGGTTCTCAGACTCGGAAAGAGATGGGAACCAGAAACCAACAGTGGTCAAGGCACCCTTCTGGGAAATCAAAGTGTCCTTACCAGTGTTGTAAAGCAAGAAACAACCAGTACCGTAGGTACACTTAGCAGCACCTTGCTTCAAGGCCAATTGACCAACAAGGGAAGCAGACTGGTCACCAAGACATCCTGCGATTGGAATACCCTCAATAGTGGCGAGCTTCTCAATGGCAGCCTTGGACAAAGCACCTTGGAAACCCAATGGACCAAGAGCTGGTGTGGCGAAGGAACCGTAGTGCTCGGAAGAAGAAACAATCTTTGGCAATGCAACCTTCTTTGGATCGATGTCCCAGAAGGCAAGCAATTCATCATCGTACTCAAAGGTTCTAATGTCCATGAACATAGTTCTAGAAGCGTTGGTAACATCGGAGACGAAAGCATGTTCTTTGGTCAAGTGGTAGATCAACCAGGTGTCGATGGTACCGAACATCAATTCGCCCTTGTCGTAAAGAGTCTTGACCTCGTCATCGTTGTCAATCAACCATCTGAGCTTAGAAGCGGAGAAGTATGTGGAGAGTGGAACACCGTTTCTCTCTCTGAGCTTCTCAAGTCTCTCCTCTGAGTTCTCAGCCTTCTTCTTATTGACAATCTCAGCAGTTCTGGTATCGTTCCAGACGATACCGTAGTTCAAGGAGCGACCCGTCTTCTTGTCCCAGACAATAGTGGTCTCTCTCATGTTGGCAATACCAATAGAAATAATCTTATATGGCTTTTCCCCCTTGGCCTCGCGCTCCTTGTTGAGGTTTTCCAAAGTAACGATACAAGCGGCAAGACACTGAACACCGTTAGCCAAAACATGGGCTGGCTTAACCTCGACCCAACCTGGGTTTGGGAATCTCAGGGTAGGACCCTTAGCATCCTTGTCATTTTCAATCTCTAAGTCTTCGGTAGCAGTGATGGCGATACCCTCAGCAGAGAAGATCTTGGTCTCACCGTCTGCAGTGGTGTTAGCGGTGGTGGAGTACTCAATCTGGTGCTTGGCAATCTCTTCACCCTTTCTGGAGAAGAGGATAGCTCTGGAGGAGGTGGTACCGATATCGATAGAGGCAACTAAGGAAGTTTCTCTGTCAGCCATTGTGTTTGATTGGGGTGTTATGAGGGAGGGAAAAAGATATGAAAAATGCACGCCGTTTTACAAGAGGAGGGGCGTTGAACCGTTTTTATATCCCGACTGCCCGACGTCGAAACTCCTCACGTACTTTTTCCTGAATCGACGTGCTCGGCGCAAAAAGTCTGGAGAAACTGCATGTGTCGCGCGTCTGGGGGCGGAGATGTCCCGAACTCAAGTTCCGATGCACGGATTTGTCCAGGACATTTGAAGAGCAAAACGCTCGGTTCCTCCCTTCATGGCAGAGCCTACGCGCGCGGTGGCGCTCCCAAGCACGAAACGATCAGCCGACATGGCACGCTGAGATACTTAAAGAATACATTTGTAGTGTTGGTCGTGCTCGTCGGAAGTGTGTGTGGAATCTAGGGGGTTCTTGCAATGCTGCTACGATTTTCACCCGCTCACACGCTGCAAGATATGCTCCCCTCAACGCGTACAACTCTCGCCGTTTCCCCCATGGTATCCATCAATCATTCATCTCCACCTCCGTGACTCGAATCTTGTAAGACTCTAGGCGACTCCCCGAAATTTTCAGGTGGAAAAGGGGTCAAAACTGTAAGCGGGAGGCAAAATCTGGTCCGAGAGAATGCAGCTTTCCGGGGCAGCCTCATTGGGAAAAGCGTGCCGTTTCTAGTACTACACATGGTGGCGAAACTACCTTGGAGCGTCAACCCCACACTGCTACGCATCTCAATCTCTTCTCGTTTCGTGTTATGCATGGCTATCTCGGTTGAAATTTACGCATTTCTGCGGCGGTTGATTGGGGCCCGATGTCTAGTGGTTCGTTGCAGATCTGAGGAGGCGTCATCTGTCGAGAATTTGCGGACTCCATGGATCGCTTGTGATCCGTACTCCACAGCTTCACATGTCTTGTTGTCTTGTCCAGTTTCTCTTTCTGTGGCACAATCGGATTCAGTGAAACTACGCGCCCACCAGCAGGAGCTTGCCTGTCCTGTCCTGTCGTGCCCATCTGGCCATACCAGGGAAGGGGGGAAGGGGTCAAGAAAGAAGGTAAGGCTGATTAACGATGCTGTTAATGTTCGGCAATGTGAGACAACACTGAGGCAGGTCTCTCACTTGTTCATAACTCATGGAGCTCTACAAAGCTAGCCAACGGGTGGAGCGTCAGGCCGGAGTTGGCACAACGGACAAATAGCCAACTTGTCCCGGGGGGCTCGGGGAATCCGCCACTCGATGAGGTTTTTCCGGGAGAGCACATCTCGGCGGTTACGCGGTTTGACACATAACTTTCAGCGCCCCTCACCGTGTTCTCCGGGTCAGAAGAACAGGTACTCTGTGGTCGTTAAACGCCAGGAAAGCCGCTGAACTTTCGTGAAACTATTCCCTAATGCAGTCTCAATGGTTTTGGGGTATCTGAGGCCTCTGTTTTCCCGTTTCAACAGCAGAGCGTTTTTGAACAGGCTATAACAGACCCCCCGGGACTCTGCCGGTGAATCCCACACATTCGCGATCCTCCAAGCAAGTTTTCCCCCGGGGCGGCACAAATCTGTCCCGTGGGCACGAACAGTACACCCAGCACAACAGCATCAGAATAGTGCCCCGCTCTCCTACATGAAAAAACATGGGACAGAAACCGCATCAGCCCATGGCTCTTCCATGAAACGACTCCCTTGACTCCTGGTTTGACTCTTCTGCCCGCTGTCGAATCAGCGCTCCTGTTCGAGCTCAGGTGTCCGGTATGGCTTCCCCGCCGGCGCGACTCTCCCAACCACGTAACCCAGATTCGAATATAGGGGGATAGGCTTCTGTCTATGATATGGTCAATTATACTACAATTTTCCCGATGTGCTTAATAAGCTCTGATTATCAAAGTTCAGAGTCCCAGGTTTATCTCGATTTCTCCAAGTAAGAAGTCAACATAGACGCACGGGGTACGATTCTCGAGCCGACAAAATATAGGCTGCGGCTCTCGGTGAAGACACTTGGGCCGTACCTCGTACAGGGACGAACGCGCTCTTTCTTGCAATGTCCATCATCGTCTACAACGCAGTCTATAGATCTAATTGTCATATAGCATCCTGCTTTCCCATAATGGCTACATCATATCGGGCACATCACACCAAGTATACTCCACCGGTGAAGTTATTTAGTCCCATTTGACACGGCGTTATATACCAAATGTCAAATTCAGACGCTTTTAAGGATATTGACGAGTGGTGATTTTCGTTATTGCTTGATAATATCACCTCTGTATTCATGCATTTTGACAGGAGATCTAACCCCCGAACACCGCCAGGCTAGCGCCTATAGGGTAGGGTTTGCTGATGATGTTCTTGATATGGAGAGACCTCCCAGGACCAATTATGCAGCCCTGGCCGAATCCAAGCGCGTCCTCTCCCTGTTTCAGGGTCCTGCTACGCCCAGAACATGTTGGAAATCCTTGGGGTAGGTGGAAACATTACTCTGAACCTTTCAAACTCAAATTAAATGAACCAGATACTTCTAAATAGAGTATTTGATGTCAAGAACTCGATTTTGATAGCTGTATTTTGAATGCGTTCCTATTCTGGTCATCGCCTCGTCCCGATTTGGTCCACCGCGATTCATGTCGAGTAATTACATTTCCCTTTTCGGAAGGGTAGGAAAAGTCAAATTTCTTGATGTCAACACGTACACCTCTAGCACCACCACAACAACACGAGATAGCTACAAACATTATCGCTCAAGGACCGATAAGCACGCGCCCTGAGCAAGCCGCACTGTTGCTCTGACTACGCGGAATGGCAGAGAAGAAGATAAATGAGCAACTTGCCCAGATACTAGGGCTGGGAAACACACCCGTAGAATGGCCATATTCCGAGACGGCCCTCATTGAACTTATTCAACTACAAAAAGAGCGTGAGGCAACTAAGCAACAGTACTTCAGATCAGAGAATATCTCGAAGTCCACAGACCTGGTCAACATATGTCTTGCAGCGAATATACCTCCTGTATTAATCCCAACCATGCTCTCTGGGGAGTCGCCAAGTGAGGACGTGTTGAACAGGCTTATTTCTACAACGGCTACTCTACCAGCCACCACCACCCAAATACAGCCTCCAACACCAGTCCATTCATCTCATTCACACGTTGAATCTCACCAGCAAATGCCAATGCAGCAACCTATTATGATACCCCAAACAGGTGCACGTCCACCGCCAAACATGCAGTCGCCGGCAAGACCGCTTTACTCAGGATACCAACCAGCGCCAGGTGTACGCAATCAGCAATACGGTAATTTGGGACCTCCACTTACATTCCACAGCCAGTCAGGTGTTCATCGTCCAAACTCCCCTGCAAAGATCGGTGCGGCAGCTGTGGCGCAACTAGAGAGGGGCAGATATCCATCTTCACCGGTTCATAAGCGCACTATGTCCACCCCACTTACTTCACTCCATCATACTCCAATCCCACACATAAATTCTCAATCTCCAGTCCCTAACCATAGCCAAAGTCGAAACCAGAGTGCCATGATGGGAACCATGAACTCGATCCAGTTCATCAACGAAAATCCAGGGAAAAAAAGACGCCGGGACTCATCTGAGCAGGATGATGAAGCAGATGCCACTGAGGATGAAGCTGTAACTGAAGAAAAGCCAGAAGAACCCCAGAAGCAAGAAAGAAAAATCAGGCATACACGGACTCGCTCAGATCATTTCATTTATGATAAAAAAGGAACGCAAAGTAAGGAAACCAAAGCCACAAGCGGGACAAGCAACAAGGTGGCTGCTGTAGTCAAGAAGTTTGAAGATGGCTCAGCTACACCTACTTCTGGTCCTAAATTTGCCAATAACATCTTGAGCTCAGCATGAATTTTCAGTTCAGTTTTACGCGTTTGATGATTTGGGTCATATATATTTTCAGTTATTTAGGATTTTGGTTGGGAACTACATTCGCTTTCATTTGATTTTAATGCACTTATTTTCCATTACGACTATCCTTGTAGTTCTAACAAAATTTAATTTTGCCTGTCCTCATTATACATTTGCTCTGCAAGCTGTTCAATCTCTGCAATCGTCAAAGATGTGTCCACATCACCATCATCATCCAATTGTTCAAATATAATCTCTTCTTTCTTCAAGGTTTCTAGTTGCCTACCAACTTCTTTTCCAAGTGACTTGAGAATGAAATCATTATCCCTGGTATCTTTAATTAACCAATTCAGCAAATCTTCAAGTAAAATTTTGTTATAGGCGTAATAGACGTCGTGGAACCTGAATGGCTCTCGGACCTTAATCAAAGCCTTAATCACGGCCTTTTTTCCGTTTTCTAAAATCTTTACTGCGTCATTCCATGCCTGAACAGTAAGTTCATAATTCCTGTTCAAAGGATATGATAATGCTCTTCTTACCCCAGTGATAATGATGGCCTTAATCACTGGTACTCTTACATCTGGCAAGATGATTTTTGAATCTAACGAAGCAATTTGCGGTGTAAGCTTTCCCAGTGACCAAGCAGACTCACTGGTGAATTCTCCTTCAGTGACCCTCATTTCATATGAATATGCAAATAATAAAGATATAATGGTATAATAAAGTGGCTTAGGGTTCGTAATGAGGTAAGACTTGTTCGGAAGATCGAGCATGAGATCATTCTCTTCTTGTGTAAAATCTGGGATCGTTGATTGTATCAACGGGTTGACATACTTCATCAGATCTTTCACTGGAGAATAATCTTCTTCTTCGGAATACTTAGCAGTCATATAGTCTGCTGCATAATATTCAGGATCGAATTTGTAGTTCTCTTTAAGTAGTCTCTCTTTAATTCTATCTTCTGGAGAGGTATGCTCTGGGTCATCAAGCTCATTGATATCATTGCCATTTGTCAGGGAAATCCCCACAACAGAATCATACTGGTTATCAAACCCGTATTTTGTCTTAACAATGTTATCTGTATCAAACTCTTGATTAATCTCCCAATTGAACTGTTCTGCCTCTTCTGCCGTTTTTTCCAAGTCACTCTTTTCAGAAATCTCCTCAATGAGAGGCTTCTTATTTGCACTTTGTACTTCTTCGATTGTCTTTTCTGCTTTTTTAATCACGACTTCATCGGCTGTGTGCACACCAATCTCTTGTAATAATTGCTTTGGATCAAGTGGTTGTGCATCGTTGGCCTGAACCTCTCCGCTTCTAGCCATGAGTTTTGCTGGGAGATCAAGATCACCAAAGAACTCTCCTCTATTTAATTTGGGAATCTTGACTTTAATACATTCTTCCTTGGAGTCGTATTGTGCATTGGAACGTTCCTCATCGTCAATCAAAGGTTTGTCGAACCGAAGGCGGAGATAATATGGAGACAGTGAGAACACTAAGATTTCGTTGTCAACAACGATTTGGACTCCTGGTGCATCAAAACGAATGTGGGAAACGGTGATACAAATATAGACAAACTCATCATCCTGGCTACATGTAAAACGTGGAGTGAGCATAATTGACTGTGGAGATGTCTATGATCTCAAGTGTCTCATCGTTGAAGGGGAAAAGATGTCTGTGCTTTTTTTTTTTCCTTTGGAACAGATGTGCTCTAACCGTGCTTCCTACATGTTTGTCTTAATTGACTTTAAGAGTACTACACTTCGACAAATAACAGGATAACTCTCGTTCTATTTTAACCAGATGTGTCGTGTTTTGTAAATTCAAAGCTCATCGTGCTTGTACAACAAGTCGTGAACCACGTCAAAGTTCTGTTCCCAGACTATTTCGTCCTCGGAGATGAACTTCTCGTTCTCTCCTTGAACTATTTGGACAATGAAACGTCTGTACATAACAACACCTGCATCATTAGTCACAGTAGCAATAAAGTGATAATTCTTGCAAGACCCTGGTCTACCAAAGGCGGTATAGCATGCAGCCTCAAATGTTGGGAGTGTGATCTCCACAATAGAACCGGTTCCCTTCTCATCAACAGGGACGATTGCAATAGGCCCAGCCTCCATCAAATTACCTTGAGTCATAGATACCTCTCTATAGTAGGTCCAATCAAAGAAGATTGGTCTTCCATTAAGGTCGTAGGACTCAGACAGGTCCAATCTGATAGTTGAGTTACCGGTTGTACTGATGTGATATGGCAAGACTGACTGCGACCCGTTAGCGATGATAACAGGCTGATGGGCACAGCTATCAAAGTCCTTAACTGTCCATTGTATTCTTGTGGCAAAGTCTTTCTGGAATGCATCTCTCCATCTCCAAATAGTTGCGTGGTTGGATGTGTGTCTCTTACCGTCCTTACCAACAACATGGTCCTCAATGTCCAAGTACCAGTTGTTGTTAACAGCAGATGGATCATTACGAGTGTAACGGCCGCCCCATCCGCCGTATTCTGGGTGCTCTGGAACGTTTAAGCCATTTGGAATCATGTACAAAAGAGATGGAGTATCACCTTCCATGGCGAAAAGGAAGTTTGGATAAGCCTTACCGAGCGGACCCTGGGAGCGAACGTATTTATCAAGCCATTCATTTGTGACGAGGTTAGCATCTCCGCCGCCTTGGTCATGGTTGTAATACTTGTCACCGGTCATACCGGTCCATGTGGCGTGGCCATAGGCGTTGAAACCTGTGAGGGAGGTGACCAGTCTAATGAATGGGAACTGTTGTCTGATCCATGGGCCAGAGTTATCCTGGTCAGAAATCTGATAGATGAACAGTTTCGAAGTGAAAGCATCTAGATCCTTTCCAGATCTGTTCTTACGAACCTCGTTCAGAGCCTCTGCAACAGGGTTGGATCCACCCCAAATCAAGACGTAGATGTCGTCACCTTCTGGAGTCTCATCAACAGCCTTAATGAAAAGTTTAGCACCTTCAGACAACGGGTTATCAAGAGCTGGAAGACCATACACATCCTGACCCTTGGACACAACTTTTCGTAACTCCTCTGCTGGTGGATAATCAGGAGAATGCTTCAGCAATTGTTCACGGACTTCAGCGTATGCGTCAATGAGTGGGTAGATGTCTTCTTCATGACAGGTGTAGTTCAGCCAATAGGACGTGGTTGCAACAATGCCCTTGATGTCGATCTCATTGGCATAGAGGAGCGTACGGACGATTGATCCTGCATCATCCGGTTCGTTAGATATGTCTGTAAAGATGAACACTTTTGGCTTGAAGTCCCGCTTAGGCACGACAGCGGCGACGAGGCCGACCAATGCACCGATGATAAACGTAAGCTTCATCGATCGTGGGGTATTCGATGAGGTGCTCGAAAACTCATCTGGCCGATCAGGCAGACTGGGGGTTTATAAAAGATGCTCGGACTTTACAACCTACCGACACATTGATGACGATATCTCGGGCCGAAGTCATCCCTCAACCTGTTATGGGCTGTGAGCTGGATAAAGCGATAATATACGCGAGCCCCTTGGTCTTGCATCTCTTTCTAGGGGTCGAAAAAAAAACATGGGGGTCTCAGAGAAGCAGCACTTTTTTGCGGGGTCATCAGTCTGCGCTTCGGCACCTCGCTGGGACTAGAATGCGGCTAAATCTAATAGAGTTACGCGTCATACGATGGGCTTAGGGAAAAGGTAGGATAAATGGGATCTAGACTCTATGCGTACTCTGGCTGGGGTTTTCGGTAGTCAAGAGTCGAAAGGAATCCGCTGGCACTGCCTCACACTAGAGCTGCGGGGTAGGAGCCCTGGATCTGTCAGGATTCCCTGCTTTAATCATATCCGTCCGCTTACCAGCAGGGAGGCTGGAGGCTAGAGGCCAACAAGCACAGGCTTTCCAAACCGGCCTGAAAATCCGACATGCTGTCACTGCTACAATTATCATATCTAAAACCAAATAGATTTTTACTTAACCATAAAAAAAAGAAACACTGTACGAAACCCTGCCGAGATACTTGACAATAGAACGCAAAATATCAGGCCTTAGTGCCGGCTTCTGGGTTACTGGTGAAGGAGGCGTCCTCCTTAAACTCCATATTGGCCTTCTCAAATATAGTACCAGCATCTTCAATGTGAGATTTTTCAGCCTTGATATCGAGGAAAGCCTTCTCAGACAATTCCTGTTTTTCTGTCTTATAGGATGCCCAGTGTCTTTCTGGAATGCGTAAAGCGTACAATTCATCAATCTCTTCGAAGGATCTATGAGCAGTCTCCGGGAGGTAAAAGTAGAAAACGAAAATAGAGAGGAAGCAGCAGCCCGTGAAAATGTAGTTGATCTTAGAGCCCATGTTAGCCTTATCAGGATTGAACATGTACGGCAAGCAAGAACCCCACATCACATTGAAAGCATTGTTGAGGGCATTACCAAGAGACAAAGTCTTAGCTCTCAGGAAAACGGAAGATGCCTCGTTACACAAGATGTAAGGAATTGGACCAATACCGATATTGTAAAAATAGTTGTACATGATCAAGAATGCAGATGATACTTTTAAACCTGTAGTATTGCTTGTATCCATACCACTTGCGGAGATAATGAGGTTGGTCACGGTAATGAGAACCATTCCAGCGAGAAGCAATTTACGACGACCAAATCTGTCAATAATAAAGAAAGAGGTGATAACACCACAAATTGCCAATGTTTGACAGGCGCAAGTAAGCTGGAAGGACTGTTGTGTGTCATAGCCAGAGAGCTGGAAGTAGTAAGTTGAGTAAGAAGCAGAGTAAGCGACACCAGAAAGAGACTGCATGAGGAAGGAGAAGACAACGATGAAAGTTCTTCTAATGTCTTTTTTTCTGAAACAGTCAAGGTATGTACCAGACGCTTGAGAAACTTGCTTGGATTCGGCAACTGTAACAGACATAAGAGCATACTGAGATTGGACATCACCCTCATTATCAAACATTCTTCTGAGATTCTTGATAGCATCCCTCTTTCTGTTCTTTGTTAACAGCCAATATGGAGATTCTGGAATGAAAAATTGAGCGATAATGGAGGTAACAGCAAATACCCACTGTGGGATGAAGATTCCTCTGTATGCCATTCTGGTGGTGTAGGTGCCTGTAGTGTTTGTGATAAGCACACAAATGAAGGGACCAATGGACATGGAAAGAGCAAGAAGACCACCGGAAAGACCTCTAAGTGCCAGTGGAGAAATCTCAGAAACGTAAGTTGAGCACAAGGCGGAAAGAGCACCAAGAGCAACACCATTTATCAACTTTCCGACGAAGAAGACTTTGATATCAGTTGCAATATATTCCATGGTGATCCATGGAATGGAGAAGATCGAGCTCATAAGCAAAACTCTTCTTCTTCCAATACGATCAGCTAACCAGGAACCAGCAATGAAGGAGCATGCAACGGTGCCAATAGGCCCAGAAGAAATGGCTGACTGCCATCCAGCATCTAAGACGTACGATCCTTCATAAGGATAACCAAAGTCCTTTCTGAATTGAGGAATAGAGATGACTTGTGCACCAGCGCTACCTTCATAACCCCAAAGAACCATGGTCCAGACACACACAAGGACGTAGAAAGCGACATTTTTGTATCTTTTGATAGCTTGCCATCTCGAAAGTTCGTGCTCAACCTTCTGCTGGGCATGGGCAAGAGCTTCAATGTCAATTTCTTCGAACTCGTCAATGGACTGGTCGGCGCTATGCTTTTGGAATACCTCCAGAAAGGTGAACTCGATACCCATATTGAAGATACTGTAATGTATAGGATATACACTACGTTCTGAGCTATGTCTGATCCCTTTCTTTTGAGACAGGATCTCGTTCTTTAAATATCGGGCTGCATTCGGTATTACAAGGAAACATATGGCAAGAAAACAGATGCACCCCAGAAATGACTATGTGTCCCACATAGAGTCCTGCCTGCAGGACCCAACACACAGGAACCCAAAAGGGAGTCGATTTCAGTCACAGCGGACCTCAGTCCGATTGCGGGGTGATTTGGACTGAGACTCTAGAGTTGAGACTTATTTATTTCCGGCAGAATATCGAACTAAGCAACTAAGCCAGCGCATAACCAAATAACCGCAAGACAACTTCCTCGAAACGCCGGAGGCTATTCATTTCCGTCTAGTTACTCACTCCAACATCCACTTCTCCCAATACCCCAACATCCACTACTCCCAATACTCCACCTAAGAGGAGTATACCCCTACTTGAGACGTCAATGTTGTGCCGAACGTGCAATAAACCACATTTTCTTGTGATTAGTGCTTTAGATCGAAGGTTGTTGAGGAGGGCGGCTTTAGGCGCCCCCTCCCTCTTCGATAGATCTCCCCAACAGCCTAGGCTTTCTTCCGCAGAGCAACAAGAGTGATACACGTAGCGTAAGCTCTCTCTTTTTATAGCACACGTACAGACCTTACAGAGTTGTCACAACCTGGCTCACTCTTGTTTGAATGAGTATGGCCCTGGTATGCTTGTTGTAAGGGCTTCTCGCAAGCCTAGTGAGGTTTTGACGGCTAATTACTGCATGGCGGGGGCCGGACTAATCTTTCTCCGGGCTGCATCTCAGAAGGAGGGGCACTGCAAATCTCAAAGATGTCAGTCCCACTTGTGGTCTGGGGTGCCGATGCCTCAACAAGTGAAATGACTCTCAGGTAATCATCCGATAATTCTTGCGGAGGGGGGGCTTAGGAGTGCTATTTTGCGTCAGTCTGGGATGAGGGATCGAGTGCTTCCCCAGATTTTCGCATCGCTGGGAGCCTTCTGTAAGGTAGGTCCTCATCTCGTATAACAGTTCTTACTTTAATCTTCCATTTAGACACTGTACACAGTCACAGATTTAGTTTTCGCTCCCTAGACTGTACACAGTACTATTCTTCCAACATTTTACGAGAGTAACAGCTACCACACTAGTACACCGTACTTCAGCTCCTAATGCTAAGTGGGTGTGAGATTTGTGTTCGGTAGAACCAACACCAAAACAATCTATAGCCCAAATTTACAGTCTCCAGAGACAGTCTCCAGATGCAGTAAAGATTCCGCGATTATTCATCCGGAATTTAGCCTGGTTAAGCAAAATAGGCTAGGGTAACGGCCGTTCGGCCGTCCCAAAGGCTCTGGTAGGTGAAAGGGAAACCTTCAAGCGGGCCCGAAGGGAAGGTGTGAATACCAAGGAATTGGGGATAGTGTAGGCCGCATAGGCGCCCAGGCTTTTGAAATACACACTGCCAACCGATTACAAGTTTTCATTCCAGGTTTACCATACTTGGTTTCATTATAGCTTAGGGCCTGCTAAATGGGAGTAAGTGTGCTTTATTGAAGCAAGAAGACCGAAAGTTGCGCGCGACAGGCTGCGTTTAAAAAAAAAAAATACATGGCAACTGGCCGATGCTTTGTGGTCTCACAGAACAGAGCAACAGAATGTCTTCATCTTTGCAAAAGTGAGTTGTGTATGCCGGATTACATGCTGAATGCTGGTACTAATGTTGTTTTAGAATTTCTCGGAAGAGTCTCTATTCCGATGAGGAGCCCAGTGATAATGAGAACGTTGTGCTACCTAAGCTGGAGTTCGAGTTAGTAGAGAACACAAAAGATGAAGGCGATCCAGATGCTATAGAAGAGGAACAAGAATTTGATTTTCCACTGTTCTCATTTGGAAGCGCACCTGCCACGGTGCAAAAGGATGATGCAGAAGAGGAATCACGAGGACGCAGCATTGATAAGACTACAGTCATGAAGGTCACTCTGCGATCACCATCACCTGTCTTTGTGAAGCAAGAGCGTCCTATCACATATTACCTAGCATCGTATAGTGAAGGCCAAAGGTCACAGTTTGCATTATCAGCCATTACTGCAGAAACAGTAATTCGTTCCAGCATTGAGAGAACACCTTACCCAACAGGGAAAGTCATAGACCTCGCCGCTTACAACAGGAGAGTGGAGAGAGAAATCCTACAGAAGGCGAAGAAAGTTAGACCTGGGAAGAAGTCGAGACTTGCACGAGCTGCTGCAAAGGGGAATATCGAGGATAGAAAGAAGGTACAAAAGAAGATTGAACAGGAAGCCCATCGAAAGTTGATGAAGAAGCTTCACCACAAAAGAGGCGGAAAGAAACACAAGAAGAAATCTGCCGAGGAGCAGCAACCAGAGAAACCAAAATACAGAACTGAGTAGATTGGAGTTCCATATTCATCCGTCTTGCCCCTCATACGCCTGTCGTAGATCAAGTAGCCTGGTTCTTGACACGGTTCGCACCACATTCCCACGTCCAAGACCAAAAGCTCGAAAATAACAACACATAGGAACAGATTCAGCACAGCTCACGCAACATAACCGGAGGGTGAACAATTGCGCCATGGACTTCATCGACTATGATACATTCCAAGGTAATACGAGCTACAATGGCGATGTACAGACATCACTTCCTGAGCCAGCGCCGCCGCTGATGCTCCCACTCAATCCAAACTTAACAGCCAAATTCAAGGGACTCTCACTGCTAAGAAAAAAGGCTGATGAGCCTGCGGTCCAACCGGTTACTGCTGAGACCGATAGCTTCAATATCTCCACAAGGACAGCAGAGAAATATGCGCGGCTGTCTCTTCAGCTGCTTGAGAATTCTGATGAGCCTTCTGGGAATGGGCTGCTAGGTGATATTGCAGCGTCTAAAGGATCTTTAAACGAGCATTTTACCAAGCCGGCAAACCAAAGACAGGATACTGTGCTCAGCAAAAAACTCTCAAATATTTTGAACAACTATGGATCGAATGAGTTCAGTCTGAGGGAGGCTTTGTCTATTCTGCAGCAGAAACAAGAGCTGGATCTTGGTGGACTAATACGGTCTGATATGTTGGGATCGATCAACAGAAGAAGATTCAGGAGTGATATTGAAGGAGAGCTACTGAGAGAGCACACGTCTGTGCTCAGAGAGTTTCAGCCAATTGTTCAAAAAGTTGAGAATCTTGGGCACAGAATTGACAAGCTCAACAAGCTCAATGTAGAATTAAGTGAAAATCAAGCTATTGATCCAGCTGTAATCGATCAGATTCAGAAACTTTCGGCTGAGAAGAATCTCCTGGTATTGAAGAAGTCCATTCTCAACAGCTTTAAAAAGAACTTTGCTCTAACACAATACGAAGAGCACTATTTGTCCAATGAAGACATTTCGATGGAATACTTCCAAATCTTACACAAGTGCAAGACAATCCACTCCAACTGTTCTGTTCTTCTGACTCTACAGAACCCAACGCTTGGTATGAAAATTATGGAAAAGATGAGCAAATTCCTTGATATGTCTTACCAACGAATTTCCTTCTTCCTCTCTGCTCAACTAGAGCGCGCAATGTCCATCGATTCACGATACACTGACCCTTCTCTACGTCCGTCAGCACCAGAGCTTCGACTCATGAAGATTTCCATCTTTTATTTAACTAATAACTTGAAGTACTTTGATGAAATTACAAATAAGCTTATTCAATCAAGATCAAAAACTATTGTTGAAGATTTTCTTTATCAGTCCAACAATGCTGATACATTTGACAACTCCAGGCCAATCATTCTCTCAGCTCATGATCCATTGAGATATATTGGCGATATTTTGGCATTCGTTCACTCATCCATTGTCAACGAGGTGGAGCTCATCGCCAGCCTATTTGAACTGGGTGATGACGAAGAGTATGAACCTTCTGAATTTGAAAAACAGCTGATCAAATTGGAGAACTTGGAAGGTGTCAATAAGTCAGTGAAGACAACAACAGAGAAGATTGTCGGGTCACTGAGTAGGCCTTTGAAGACACGTGTCGAGCAGGTCATTAGAAGTGAAAAGCGAGTTGATGTTCTCGAGAAAATATTTGGACTCTTGGATCTTTACAAGGTCATGTACGCGAAGCAGCTTGGTCAATACTCCCAATGTTCTATTTTAGAAACGTTGAATACACTTAAGTCATTATGTGTTGAGAGGGTGTTTGGCTCCCTCAAAGAAAATCAGGCGATCATGGAGAAAGTATTTGAAAGTGAAGATTGGAGATTGGAGGATGAATCGTTGCTACCTCCAGACTGGCTCAGAGAATGCTTATCAGATACGTTGTCTATCTTGGAAGAAAGTTCATCTTTGGGAGGTGATAATAGAGTCATGCAACTGGACGATCACGCGTTTAACAATTTGTGTGATAGGATTGTTGGGAAGCAAATGAGGAGGTTAGACTATGAAGTGTATCTTCGATATCCA
>JAKTVL010000166.1:0-16023 GCA_030557175.1 Petasospora japonica
CACACAATCAAACTGAACAATAGAAGGCTCAGAGTCGAGTGACTTCATCCCATCAAGGGAGATAATAGTCTTTATGAAAGACAATTCGCTGATCTTTTGCTTCACTAAAACAGACGCCCTGAGTGGTCCAGTCTCGTTAATGGAAACCGTTCCGGGAGAGACATACTTATACTTGTCCAAAGAAAAGACTTCCGTATCCCAAGCTTGCCAGCTGAGTGGAGTATCTTCGAACAACACGAACTGATTAGCACCGGTGTGGTTCTTTCCAGTAGAAACGTCAAGAATCTCACGATCAGCCACAACGTCAAGAAGACTGGTAATGATACCACCAGTTATGACGACCTTCAATTTTCCATTCTCAAGGACGAAGGAGCCATCCGTCTGTTCATAGACTGTTGCTGGGTACTTGATAGACTTTGACGATGGAATAATGGCAGTCCCGCTTCTGGATGACGCTGTAATATAGTCATGTTTCCCACTTGATTGATAGTAAACAGAATCGCTTGCTGCAGTCAAGGTCTTAGGAACCTTAAAGACACCTTGTCTCTTCCATTGTCCTGTAGAGACCATCTTGAACCCAGTTCCTTTGGAGTCTCCCTGCAACACCTGCAAAACTTCTAGAGTCAACTTCTCGGCCTCAGAGACCACATTCTTGAGCATTGGGTGAACATCCATCTTATAGACCAACTCAATACAGGAACCAGGTAAAACGTCATGGAACTGACATAGCAAAACATTTTCCCACAAGTCATGAATTTTCTTAGTTGGATAAGAATACTCGTCTGTTTTTAAAATTGACGCCAAAGTGGCAAAGTATTCCAAGTCATGCAACTTAATCTCAGACTTGCGCATCAACTTCTTCACTAATGCCTGAGTGGTGTAAGTACCTCTATGAAATTCAAAGTAAAGCTCACCAACCCAAGTAACAAGAGATTTCCCACTAGTGGTACGTGCAAGAATTTGATCAAAAAACTCATCAACAGAGGTTCCCATCTGCACAGTTGGAAGAAGGCCTACTGTATTGGAGATACCACGACAACGACGAAGTTTCTCCAACATATCTGGCAAAGGTCCACCACCGCCATCACCTTTACCAAAGACCAACAAACCAGTTTGGTCGTACGTCAAGTTCTTGTGCTGAATTAGAGACCTTTTGACGTCTCCAAAGTGTGCATCAGCAGTATAAGTATTCGCTGGCGGCATATGGGTGAGGACTTGGGTTCCATCAAGGGCAGTCCAGTTAAATGTTGTGTTTGGGAAGTTGTTGATATTGTTCCAGGAGAGTTTCTGAGTCAAAAATCTGTCAAGACCAGCAAGACGACACAACTGAGGGATTTGAGAAGAGTAACCGAATGTATCTGGAAGCCAAAAAGTTTTACATCTCTGACCAAAATGTGATTCAAAGAAACGTTGACCGAAGACGAACTGTCTTACGAGGGACTCACCGTTTGGGATGTTCGTATCATGTTCAACCCATGAACCACCAATTGGAATAAATTGATTATCAGAAACTTTGCCCTGGAGTCTTTTGAAAACCCTGGGATGGTCCTCTTTGAGCCATTTGTACTGTTGTGCCTGAGAAGCAACAAACTGATACTCTTCATAACGGTCCATCAAGTCCATCTGAGTAGTCCATGAACGGACAACCTTACGCCTCGTCTCACCAAAAGGCCAAAGCCAAGCTGTGTCAATGTGGCAATGGCCGACACCTATCACATCGATCTTGCCGTTCGCAGGGGCACCAGAATCTTTGTAAACTTGGGCAGAGTCCACATGTTTCCCTATGTACTCTTGGGCAATCTCACGACATTTGTCCACAGATTTAACGTCATCAGCATCAAAAGTGTTCATGATACGGTTGCACACTTCACGAGCCTTATACTTTTGCCAGGATTCACCAGAAAACTCACGAGAAGCGTCAGAAATGATCCAGAAGTCGATTCGCAAAGCCCTTGCTTGAACATTTGGAAGCACAAGGTCAGCCTTGTTCAATCTAAAGTATCTATCTTCATTTGGAGGAGCAATGTCAGAGCCGTTACCGTTACCAAACATGCCATTACACGCCATTTCAATGTAAAACATATGGTCTTCACCATCAGACCATTCCGGCGGCAAGATGAACTCTTCACGCTCTCCACCCGTGAATGCCTGTAGTGGCGTTCCATCCGGGGTGTATAGAAGACCCTCATTGCTTCCATCCCATTGGAACAAGATTTGCTCAGCGCCAATCCATTTCTTTGGGACACAGATGTGAACCTTGAACCAAAACGTTTTCCAAGAAGGCCCAAAAACATCACCTTTTCTAGCGTCCCTGTAGGGAGTGCCCTTGTTAATGACATCCAAGAAGAGCGGTCTCTCTTGCTTGCCATCAACCTCATGGACCTCTAAATCAATATAGCCCTTGGAAAGGTCAGAATCATCCTTACCGTTATCAATGCGAGCAATATCGTAGAATTTTGGCAAATTCAAGTCGCTGTATTGTCCGCCATCGAGAAACTGACGCAGCCTGTTCTCATAGATAGAGTCAATTTGCTTAGGCACAGGGTCATTGTTAACTGGCGCATATGCCGCCACGGCGGCTGACATATCAACGTGTCCAGCAAGACCGTGTAAGCACATTCCGTGAGCTCTTGCAGTTGCCCTTCTAGAGTTCCCGGCTGTGTGACCTGTAGAGAGGAGAGTTTACAAGGATATGTCTGGGGGCGTGCTCGGGCTCGAGAAGAGAGAGAGAGCCAACCCCGCGAGAGTGGTGTCAGGATGTGCCAGCCACAATGGTAGGCGCACGATGCAGATAAGCTCTGCAGCCAACAGCGTGGGGAGGGGACGGTGTCGAACGGAAAGCTAGCATTGTGCGAGATCTCGAAGGATGTAGGCCTCCTTGAATAACTACAAGAGCGAAAACAGTGTCATTAAATCATCATGATAGATGGTTAGAATATAAACTCGTTGTTGCCGAAGGTAAATTAGTTCATAGAGATACAAAAAAGAGACCACAATAGCCTGGCAGCTGCAAAGGCAGTCCGCTCAGGGAACTCATGATCGTGGGCAAATGGAGACATTAGGTCGATTAAGTAGATGGCTGCTGAGTATGGACCTCAGAGTCAGCCTCGACAGTAGCAACATCCTCGTGCTTCTTCAAAGATTCAGCATGGAAGGATGGGAGCTTGACACTGCAAGAGATGACGTTAGTACGCTGGCGATCGCTTGTGACACCTGAAACCGATAACAAGGCCTGTGACCCTTGATGAAAACTTACCTGAAGCCCTTGATGAGGTTATACTCGTGAGTGATTTCACCTCCAATTTTAGAAATTCCCTCTTTGAACCTGAGCAGAAAGTCGTTAGTTACTGGTTAGCCGGAAGAGTATTTCTTGACATGGAATTACTTACTTCTGTGGGGAGGCTGACTCCTTGAGGGTGACCTGTACGCAATTGTTAGTACCAACTTCGCCAAAGGGAGATACGTTGCTTGAAGAGGGAGTAAGGAGATAGCAGAGATTCACCCGAGAGCGAGTCTATCCTCAGCTGGGTAGCGCCGAGCACCAGACATTATATCCAGCCAGTGTGTGTATACTCCAAAACCAAAAAGCAAACGAAGGGGGAGGCAGTACGCACGATAAAAGACTTTTTCTCTTCAGACATTGTTGGGATAATAGATGTAGATCTTGTTTGCTAGCAGAATCTCTTTCTCTGAACTCGGAGCTGTAAGTCTCCAGAGAAAAATCGGGGGGCTGTCACCTTTTGTAGTGCAGTGTGGCGAGACACTTCACCCCCCAAAGATTGCTCTAGAACTCGATGGGCCGACGGATGAGAAGCAGAACGGAAGCTTCCGGAAATAATGTGAGGTGTGCGGATGTTTGCTCGAATGGTGTGTTTTCGCGGCCGGCCCTTGGAGAGGCCCCACAAATGGTAGACGTAGGTGAGAAAGGAAAGGAGGAGCCGAACTCTCCTAGACCTGGGGAACCATCTAAAGAACTATACTGGACAACGACAAAGATGCGCGCGACTCGTCTCCTGCTCTCTGGCCATGGCCCACGCTACATTCGTCACGCCGCGCCTTTGCCTCCAAACGTGGGCACTGTCTCCAAAGTAATCAGTAAGACAGTGGGAGCAGTTGCTATCTTCTGGATCCTCTACCGCTGCAAGAACGACGGTATGGTCATGCTTGTAAGTGTTGTGTTTGTTCTGAGATGTTATGAATATGTACTAACAAAGTTGCAGGGCTTGAAACATCCATTTGATCATTGATTTAGCCGCTTTTATTTATTGCCTATTTATCGAACCTAAAGTCGTGCTCAATGCGTGATGTAGGCTCTACTTATTTATTACAATGTCACCATATACAAATATCCCACTACACCCGTATTATATTAAAAAAAAGTTATTAAAATAAATCGATTGAAAAATTAGTCTGTGTTGTATATATAGGAATCAAGTACCCATGCAAATGAAATGAAAAATGTCGCAAGTTTACACCATTCCGTCCCCTTCATTCATCGTCTGTAACCTCTTGAGCCTCGCCCTCTCGATCCGCCTCTTCTATTTCCATTAGAAACACGTTCCCTTACTTGTGAGCCTTCTCGGTAAAAGTTAAAATCAAATCCAGAAGCGTTGGCTTCAAACCTCATTCTGCCATCTTCAAAGTTTAAAACAACAGTACCAACAGAAACATCACAAAGATTGAAATGCCACTGGTTCTGGAACGACATATAGTATTGATCACTTTGCAGTCTGATCGTATTGGAGTTCACATCTCTTTTGTTGAACGATAAGGCCAGTGGAGTGATGTCGTGTTCCTTGGACGAGTTAATGACGGGAATACGGTCAAAACAATTTAATGCAATGCTCAGCAAGTCCTGCAGCTTTGGCTCAGTCATCACAATCTGCTCAATAGTTGGCTGAACATTTACCCAAATGGAGCTTAGTTGATTACGCGCCTCACTGAACTTCAGCTTGTAAAACTCAAAGTTTGGACAAATACTCAACTCATTGAAGCTCGAAGGGTAAAGGAAATGCAAACCGTTTGACAACGTATAGTCCATTTTCAAAAAAACACTCAAGTGTGATAAAAGACCCTCTCTGCTCGGTGATGGATGTGATACCATGATCTTTATGGCGTTCTGTTTGACGCTCTGCTCCACAGTCTTTATAAATTGCCCAATTTGGAGCATAGTAATCCAAACATTCCCAGGATCCCCAGCAACTGGTGTAAATGTGCTCTTCTGTTCATTTGTAATATGTTTGTTGAGATCATTATCAAACGTACCGTGATGGAAGAGTTTTTGGAATGATAAGGATCCTCCAATACCACAGAGGAAGAGCTCCAATTCGTCGTCAAGTTTCAGCGTATGAGTGGTATTCTCGTCCAAGATAAACAAGTTGGGTATCGAGTACAATCCAAGCCTGAATTTGTTAAGTACAGTAGAATCCTCCACCATACCATAAATAGTGTAAACCGGCACCTCAAGCCTCTTCTCTCCGCGTACAAATTCCATCAATTCACTAATTTGGCGCCCTTGAAGCAACTTCCTTAGCGCTTCCACATCGTGATCAACAAACTCGCCATTCGCTCTGGACAACTCACTTGTCTGGTCAATCAAGTTATCACCAAGAAGCGGTGAAAAAGCCACAATATGCCTTAAATATGACTCGTGAATCTTTCCAATGGAGCCATCATCAAAAAAACCAAAGCTTCCTGTATGCACAATGGCGTCTGCATCGTATTGTTTCGCCAACTCATTGAGAAGGGAGAGGTTTCCCCTCACTTCAGCAACGCAGAGGATTCTCTTCCCTCGTTGGTATATCAATCGTGGGTCCATTGTATATACGGATGGTACCCTTTTTTTTGTTTTTGTTATCTGGGTGACTGGATGACTTTTCTGGTCCTGTAGAGTGGCTAAAAAGGCGTTTGGAGTCTCGTCTGTGTTGTATGGGTTAACTTCACAATCCAGGGTACCAGTGTATGACTTTGCAGCCCTTTAATGGCTTGTTTGTGGTTGGTATCAATGGTCCTTTGTTATGTCTACCTAATGTTGCCTGTGTGTCTGCGCTTCCTGAATTTTTCACGCTTTAGCTTCGCTTAGAAGCGGTCCGCCCTCGCGAAAACTAAAAAAAAATCATACCCACAGATAAAATGGGGTTACCCTGACATAGCGAGGCATCACTATTCTCGGTAGTTTGGTATCCATTTCTACGAATCGGCGAGTTTACCTTTAGACCTTTCCCATATATAATAATCCCATAATGTACACTCAAATGCTTGGTGCAGCATCTCGCAGCTTTCTGCTCGCAATGATGGTGGTAAAAGCGATTGAGGCAAGCGTCCACCAACCAAACCAAGCCTTTTCCCATTTCTGACCCCAAGACATGAAATAACCCCAAAGGAAGGGACCAGCTGATCTAGCAACTGCCGAACTCGAAACTGTGGCGCCGTTAACAAACGCTCTGTGCCTCTTTGGCGCGGAGTTGTTAATTGTCACCTGAATCTGAGGAGCTGCTATGGCCAGAACCAGTGCTCTTACAGCTGTGAGAAAGTAAGTTACCATCTTTGCAAGAAGTGGTTGATCAACAAAGAATATGAGGTACGGGAAAAGCAAGTAGATCAACGGGAATGCCATGATAGACACCCTGTAAATGCTGAGCGTCTTGTAATTTCTTGTCACCCATGGAAGAGCAGCGATAACGAAGACTGCACCAGTGAACCCGGTAGAGGACATGAGCAGACCTGTTTCATGCGACGTGTATCCAAGACCTCCGACAATTCGAAATGGGAAAATTGATTTGAGATGACCATTTGAGTCTCTCGAAACGTCCTGAGAGATGTAAATCGGAGCGAACTCGTTGTAGACTGTCTGGTGTATGGCAGAAATGAAGACACAAACGATTCCATAGAAGATTTGTGGCTCCAAGAGGTCTCTGTATGTCATTTCATCATTTTTAATCTCTACATCACGAACATTCATGGATTCCATAACTGATGTATCTTCAGACCTTTCATCAGTACTTAATTCAGCGGTAATGGAATCCGCATCTGAGTCATTGGTCAACAAACCATCACTAGTCTCAGAGTAAATATGTCTCCACGGTCTCTCAGGCTTTTTAACACCAAAGAACTTCTCAAGAAAAAAGTCACCAATGTCGACAAAGTAATCATGTCTATTCTTGTACTCCCAATGAGTCTCTTCCAAGAAGAAAAGCGCAACGCAGAGACTGAAGGATAATAGAGTCGCAGCAACAATATTTGGAAGAGCGTATGGAAACTTTGAGGTCAAAGGCTTCAAGAAATCAAACCTTGTCTCTCTTCCACTCAGGTTGCCTCCAATCAATGGACCGATGACCCCACCCAGTTGGTATACCAAGGGCATACTGGCAAACACCAGAGATTGGTTTTTCTCATTCTTTGAAATTTCTGCTAGGACAGTTCTAATGACACCGATGTTACCGTTAAGAAGTCCCATACAGCCACGGGCGATGAGCGCCCACCAATAGTTCTGCGCAAATCCAAAGAATAATAATGAAACTGTTGTACCTGTGAGCCCCACGATAAGGACAGGTTTTCTTCCAACCTTATCAGCCAGTCTCCCCCATCTGAAACTTGTCATAACTTGACAAAATGCAAAAGCTGACGCTAAATATCCCGCGTATTTTGAAGTGTCCGCTTCATCTTTGGCTATACCAAAGTCTTTAATCATGAAATAAACGTATGTGAAAAGCGATGTGAAGGCGATAGGCTCGGCAAATCGTACAAATGCAAGAACCACAACTTGAGCCCAGGGGAAGCCTTCCATCTGTTCCCTAAAGGACATACCCGATGGATTCGTCATTTGGATGGCAATTTTCTGTGAGCTGTGATGAGGAAGACAACTAAGGGAAAGAAAAGAAAGGTTAGGAGCGGTAATATGCCAAAAGTTTTTGAAAAACTTCTAACGTCATGCAGCTAGCTCATGCTTATCCGCAAGATTTTCCTCCGAGAGCACCGGACTTGATTCCCAGTCTGGCAATAATTGGGGGAGTCCTGTCCCTGTTTTACCAATAGATAGAGATGTGAGACCAGAAGTTGTAAGATGATATTTAACGGGTACTCTTTGACCGTGAATCGGCTTGAAGATGCCTTCTTGAGTACTCTTGGGGATCGTAAATCGGTGGAGAAGTGCCAAGAGATAGCATCCGACAGAGCGATCATGGCCCAAAATGGCCCAAAACGGATAAAAATCCGGCTTTTTTTTACCCTCCGCATTTTGGTAAGGGCGGCCATTTCATGAGGTGGCGGATATTAGCCCAGATTTCTGCCCGGGGAGGGAACTACCTCCAGGAACACAATGTTCATGAGTAAGACAAACCCCTTTCAAACCCGTCAGTGTGAAAAGAATATAAACTCTCTCTCGGGATCACTCCAATACTTACCTGCGATAAGATTGTTGAGGAATCTTGAAGATACAAATTACAAGAATATGACAATCTATAGAAATTTAAAGACAACAAACACGCGCGAGTGGTTTAGCGGTAAAATTCCAAGTTGCCATCTTGGAGCCCCCGGTTCGACTCCGGGCTCGCGCATTTCTTTTTGCCAAAACTGCCGCCATATATTTAGTATTTTTTTTAAAGCTACCAAAAAACTTATTTGATCTCTAGGGGGGAATAGACCGTTATCAACCGGGAGTTTCTCGAAAGTCCAAATCTCCGACAGCTGACCAGCCTTCAAAGCAAAAAAAAAGAGAATCAATGTAAACTTTGTTAATCAGAAAGCGTTTATTTGAGTTTATGCCTCAAAATGTAATACTATCCACAAAAAACCCAAACCCCTGCAAAGTTCACGTACGAGTAGAATGATCAAGGTTGCTTTGCCACTGAGATACCAGGGCATAGCAACGGCACCCGTAAATGGAGAGAGGCGTTGGAGAAGATGCCACAAGTACGTACAGTGGATGCTGTAGCCAGCTGGCGGTAGTTCCGATATGCCGCAGAGGCAGAGCTCTTTCCCGGAAGACGCCACACCAAAGAGAGATCACATGCGTCTATGTACATGTATATACCTGAGTGCAGCACTTTTTCAAATCCCCCTCCCAATAGCTGTGTTTCATAAGAGGTACGCGGTGGTTTTGTGCTATGAGCTTTGGTTTCCTGTGTGCGCTTAACAGTAGTAGAGAACAATAGTGTGTCGCGCCAAAACCCCGACGCGGCCAACTTGTTCCAAATGAGGTCCTGGGGGCCGCAGGCGCCAGCTGCCAGCGGCCCGGGTGGAGGACTGTCTGATTTGCCTTCCAGATCCTTGACCAAACCTCGAGTTTTGAGCTCAGCGACCGGTGCGCCCGAGCCATGCCTTCTCAAACCGCGTGTGGAACTCCGTGTCCCGTTGCGTCATTGACGTTCCGCGCTTTTCGAACTCGAGACCACCAAGGTTCTTTTTTTGGTGATAACCTCTACAGTACAATTTTTCCGGCAGCTTCTCCGCGGTGAAGTTTCTGTCCTCTTCTTCAAAGCTCTCTCTCCCCACAACCAGCAAGCTCTCACTCCTAAAAACATATACACACAGCATCTTCCCTAAGGGAGCCACCGCGTCCAGATCTTTCCTGTCCACTCCGCTTGGCGCCACAGGGCTCAATCGTCTTTCTCTCTCTCTCTCTCTGTGTGTGTGGCTGCATCCACTTCGCTCGGGCACACGCGCTAAACCTACTAGCGCTTCGGAACCCCTCAAGTTACACTCTCCTGTTCACCACCGCATAGGTTACTGCATCCCCATAACCACAGCAGTAACGCCAACGGCCACTGCCCAGCCCTCTACTTTGACGAGAAGTGGTTGTCGGCTTCGAGCCATATAAAGTGACGCTATCGCCGACCAAGATCCCAATCGACTCGTATTCGACTCTCTCCAAGATTCACACAGCCGCTGATCATGTCGGACTACACAACAGCAGGAACAGCATACCAAGTTGCTAGACTACTCATCCGAGCTGATGACGATGACACAGACACTGTCGTCGAGTGTTCTTCTACTAACGAGTACGACGGAAGAGACAACCTTCGAGTTCTCGCCATCTTCATGATTCTTATCTCCTCATGTCTCGGAACCTTCTTTCCTATTTTGTCGTCGAGGTACTCTTTCATCAGACTTCCCAACTGGTGCTGGTTCATTGGAAAGTTTTTTGGATCCGGTGTAATTGTCGCTACTGGTTTCATTCATCTGTTGGAACCTGCCTCCGAAGCTCTTGGTGATGAGTGCCTCACCGGCCCAATCACAGAGTACCCATGGGCGTTCGGCATCTGCTTGATGTCTCTCTTTCTTCTCTTCCTCACAGAAATTGTCTCGCATCATTACGTAGAAAGAGCCGTGGGTGCCGAGGCGCACACACACTCACACTTCCACAACGCTGCAAAGGAGAAGGAGGACGAAGATAACTACAATGACCAAGAGTCCACAGACAAGAACGTCTCTGACACACACACAAAATCTCTCGCCATTGGGGCGAATCACTTTGCTCACGATGATGCACACCAGGACCCAGAAGCAATCAACACACCTCTTGCTCAGCAAGACAAGGAAAAATACCTTAACCAGATTCTTTCCGTTTTTATTCTTGAGTTTGGTGTTGTTTTCCACTCTATCTTTGTGGGCCTTTCACTCGCCGTTTCTGGCGAAGAGTTCAACACCCTTTTTATTGTGCTTGTCTTCCATCAAATGTTTGAAGGTTTGGGTTTGGGTACTAGAATCGCTGATACTCCATGGGATCATTCAAGAAGATTAACTCCATGGCTACTTGCCCTCGGTTACTCCATCTCTACTCCGATCGCAATTGCTATTGGTATTGGCGTCAGACACAGCTTTGTGCCAGGCTCCAGAACCGCTCTAATTGCGAATGGTGTGTTTGATTCCATCTCCGCGGGTATTTTAATCTACACTGGTATCGTCGAGCTCATGGCTCACGAGTTCTTGTATTCCAACCAGTTCAAGGGTGAAGATGGTTTGAAAAAGATGCTTCTGGCTTACGTCGTGATGTGTTTCGGTGCAGGTCTCATGGCTCTTTTGGGTAAATGGGCATAGGCTAATTGGTAATTTGATTGCTTTGAAATAATTATTGTAAATTTATGCATGCATTATTGCTTTCGTACTCATCCAGTAGAATGATCTTTGATTAGTATAGCAACTAAAACTACCCAGTTGTTAAATACTACAATTAATCAAAAGTCGTTACATACATGCATTCAGAGATTACTGAAGAGTCTGATAGACTCTTTTCTTGGCCGTCTTTTCAACATGCTGCTGCTGTTCAAACTCATCAATAAACTCCGTGTTATGTGTCAAATTCCACTGAGTTCTCAAGAATTTAAGACCTTGAATATTGAAACCAACCTCAGCTGTATTACTCTTCAGCTCGGCTCTCAAGTAATCCTTCACATTGGTCAATTGTTTTTTCATCTGCTCATCCTTCATGCTGTTCAGTTCGTTCAAGTTGGATCTAATCAGGAAGAACAACACTCTGCAGATGAGAGAAAGGTGCTCCTTGAGAGTTCTCTTTGATTTGGTCCATATTTCAATTACCCTAAAGAACTTTAAAACGACAGAGAATGGTAATACAAGAAGCGCATCTTCAAGTTGCGCTGGCTTGATCTTCACAAGTGTGTCGAGAATATATTGAGGTCCTGTCTTTCTCAAGGCTTCAAGAATGGGATCAGAAGCTGGCTTCATAGGTTGTTCACCCATCTTAGTCTTGAGCCAAACGTTGTACTTTTTCTGATATTCCTCTTGGTCTTCAATGTCCTTGAATCCCTTCTCCAAGGCCTCCATGAGAAGTTCACCAGCCTTTAATGTTTCAGCAGTTTGCTTGTGAACACCAGTGGCCTCATCAGATTCTTCATCCTGATCGTCACCATCTTTCTTTCTGCTCTCATCATTTTCAAGTGATTGTAAAAGATTCTCATCATGTAGCTCATCCATCTCTTTATCTCTCTCTTCTTCAAGAAACACCTCTTCTTCTGTTTCTCTCCACAATCTGATACTGTGGTCATGGGAAGTAGAAACAGCAAACGAAGCATCGTTAGCGACTGCAATACTCCAAACCTCAGACTGGTGTGCAGCTAGTTTCTGAATACACTCGAATTTGTCACCATCCCAATACTTTAAAAGACCATCCTTGCCCGCACTAAAGAAATTATGGCTTTCTGGAATAAACCTCACGTTCATAATAGAATCTTGATGGCCAAAAATAGACTTGTGGCAATCACCAAAGTCCAAACCCCAGATCTTGATATTTTTATCAGCAGAAGAAGTAATAACTAACTTGGAGTCGTATGAAATATCAACAGAAAGGACAGGGAGCTTATGGCCATACAAACTGAGGTAGAACTTCAACGTGTCAAAGAAGAACACCTTAACTGTATTATCAAGAAGAGAGACAGCCAGATATTTAGTATCTGGAGAGACTTTCACCGCAAGAACATCTTCATTCAACTCAAGAGTCTTATCATGTGAAATTTTCATTTTTGGAACTGTCTTGTCTGTACCTGGAACCTGTTCTGGTCTCACGTCAAACGTCCAGAATTTCACAGTCTTATCTGCAGAGCCAGTAACAAGGGATCTACCATCTGAGGTCAAGTCCAAAGACCAAATAGCTCCTTCATGCGCATCCTTGGTGTCAAGAAGCTCTGAAGAGGCAAGATCATAGAGCTCAATCTCACCAGCTCTCGTACCGACGACAATAAGAGTACCACCTGGTAGGAACTTTAACGTCAATGCATATCCACATTCAAAAGTTCTAATACATCTTTGCTTAGCAGTATTCCATACTTTGAGAAGACCATTGGAGGCGGTAGCAATAAGTTTGTTGTTATCACTAATGTCAATCGATCTCACATCAGTTCTGTGGCCGTGAAGCTCCACAGTGAATGTCTTTTGTGCTGGAGTGACCTCCTTGTTGGTATATGAAATTGTGTAATATTCAAGTGTGTTATTTGAGGATGAAATGAGAAGTTCAACCTTTTGTGTGTTTGTGGCTGCCCATGTTGCACTCTTAATTTTAAAACCAGATCTGAGCACGGCCCATGGATGCAAAGTAAGGTTCACCTCAGACTCCTTCAAAGCATTCGAAATTTCCTCTTCATCATAACCTTTTTCTTTGAGTCTCTTTTCCCTCTTCTTGGATGCCTTTGAGATTTCATCATCAGTTCTCAACCTGAAAATTTCTAGGGTCTTATCTGCGTTCTGGATATAGAAGAACTTGTTACTTCCAACAGATTTGAATGAGACTTCAATACCTCTAGATTTGCTCTGTTTCTCAAATGACCCACGATCGGTGAGCTTCTGGTTCTCCTGTTCCTCATCCAAGTTAATCTTCCAGATTTTCACTTGGTTTTCAGCACCTGTGGTAACAATCACATCACCAGACACACCGAGACCCCAACACTCTCCTGTATGAGCAACATGCGTCTCAATACACTGTTGACTCTTGAGGTCCCATAACTTAATAAGGCCATCCTTGGATGTGGAAATGAGGTATTCATCAGAGAACCACAGACCTGTAATCTGGTCCTTGTGGCTTCTGAGCTTGAAGAGACCTGTTTCGCCGACAAGGTCCCAGAAGATGATGGTAGAGTCCCTGGATCCAGATATCACTCTTGTTCCCTCCCCATCAAATCTGAGTAATGTGACAGCTGACTTATGACCTTGGAAGTTGATAACCACAGTTCCAGACATTAGATCCCAGATTTTGATGGATCCATCTTCATATCCGGCAGCAATGATATTTGTGTCCTCATGGTACTCCAATGCTGTGACCTCACTGGGCTTTGTGAGTGGTGCCTCATAGGCGCCTGGTGCAGGCCCATCTCTCAGACTCTTGACCAGTTCACCAGTTTTGAGGTCCCAAATGAGAATCTCTTCGAGACCGGCTGTGATGGCTTGACCAGCGCCTGTTTTGTTGGTTGGCGGCAACCATATCACGTTAGAGCGCGAGGAGATAACTCCAAACGAGTGTTCCTGCTCATAACGCTTGTATGTTTTGACCATTCTTCGGTTAAAAAAAGATTGGCAAGAAGGTCAGAATTGCTTGTTGTTTGGTAAAAATGTTTAAAGCGAAGGGCATGAAGCTCTAAAAATTTTTTGGCGATGAGATACTTATGTAATATTTTTACGATTTGGCTGGGGCGCTTAGTCAGTGGACTATTCCCCGTCTCAACTCCTGCGGCCATAGACTATTCTACACGTTATTTAAAAGAGTGAAATGTCCCTCAATTAAAGTATAAAAAGCGTGGACGAAATTAGTAATAATATGTAGAACGTTGTTACCAAAAAGCTTTGCGCTACTAACCTGTGCTGAGAGTGATAGACGGGAGCACAAGAGAACCAATTAATGCAATGCATCAAGAGGAGGAACATGGCACGTCCAACATCTAGTTAGAAGACGGGGACAGAGATGAGCTGGCCTTGACAATAAAGAAATGGCCACCGAAGCCCTTTGCCAGGTTACTAGGAACCCAGCCACCCTCGTAGTGACCATCCTTAAGCGCTTGCTCAACCACATTGGACTTGGTCATGTAGAAATGTTCATGTCCCTCAATATATACCATGGTGTTATGCCATGGTGTTGGGATGTGAAGCAGGTCCTCAAAGCTCGGCTCATCAGAAGAGTCAAGGGACTTGATGACCTTACACTTAGCAGGGTTGATAAGCTTTATACCGAACTTTGGACCAGAGTTGGTGTGAGCATGAATGGAAAAACGCATGTGGAATGGGAACATCAACTCGACCAAGTTGGAGTAAGCATCGTTTCTCTTGATCATCTCAAATGCAACCTTAGAAATGGTCTTCTTGAAGGCATTCTTAGAAAGTTTCTTACAGTGTTGGTTCAATCTTAAGTCTTCGCTCATGAATCTCCAGAAACCTCTATAGAGGTGAAGTCTTGGGTGGTCAGCCTCCTCCAAGTCTCTTCTTAACTTACCACAGTCAGTGTCACAAGATGCCATCATCATCTTACGAGAGACCTCTGAGCCTTCCTCAATATTGGTACCAGTATGATGCTCCAAAGTAAGACCCTCCACAAGTGATGGAGTATACGTTCCATCTCTGTTGAAGAACATGTCTTTCAAAGAAACAAATCCAATGAGGTCCTCATCTTCACAATTCTCAGTCTTCGCAACAGTACTATAGAGGTACTTCAGAGTTGACGTATATGTGTCAACAGTTTCATCATCGACACCAATACAATCAGAGAAAACATGACCATCGCTGACAATGAAGACTTTTAAGCCCGGAGGGTACACATCCTTAATCAATCTAGAAACTTCAATAAGTCTTCTCAATGCAAGCTCTTCACCTCTGTCAGGCTCCTGGGAATATACCTTTTCGGTGTTTGAAGATTTACAAGGGAAAGCAGGCAGGACAGCCTCAATCTTCAAGTTTCTCGTGGTGAAGTAGGAGAGCTTCTTGATAAAATACTCTCTACCACTACATTCCCACTGATCATTGATGATAGTGTTCTTCAACGTCTCAGCAAAGAAGTCAGCAACATTAGAAGCAATGGACAAATCAGCATCATGAATAGCTGGTGTTTTGGAAAAGTGGACATTCGAGTCACGGAGAACAAGCTTGGTGAAGAAGTCATGGAACTCCACAAGGCTCTCGTGGTCATCATCATAGCCAGCAAGAACAATACCACGGGTCTGGTCCTCGCCCCTTTTCTCATGTTCAACGACAACCAGATTGTCATACTGAGCCCAGCGTGGTGGAACAAAATCATCTGGCAAGCGCTCAACTGGGATAGTGACAGAACGGTATTCGCCGCTGTTGTCATTCAAAGCCTTGATGAGCTTGTTCGACAAAGCCTTCCAGTGAGTTTTGACGTCAAAACCACCCTTAGCCTCGTATGAAAGAAGATCAAACTTGTCATTTCTAGTATAAATAGCAAGGAACTTGCTATACGTGGAGTCGTCTTTCAATTGTGGGTCAGTGTTCAAGGTCATTGTTAGGCTTTAGTGTACGAGATAGGCGAAGATGCAAAGCTGGCGGCAGGAAAGGCCCCGAGCATGATCGCTA
>JAKTVL010000167.1:0-15511 GCA_030557175.1 Petasospora japonica
TCATGTACGGGTAGGCCATCGAGGTCATGAACTTTGGGTATTTCTTGTGAAGCTCATCAATAGACAGGCTGTATGAATCTGTAGGAGCATCGCATTCGAATACTTTCTCCTGGGCCCAGATCTTCTGGTATTTCTCCTCAATGGCAACAAGGGAATCACGTCTGGATGTCTATGGCACAGTGTGAGTATGAACTGAACATGACAAAAGTTTGCTGAACGACTCTTGCAGGATGCTAAGATCAAGGGGGGCGATCACTTTCTCAGCGGCACAAAACAAGAAACACGTCAAAAAGGGCCGCAAAAAGCCAGAAAGAACTCACGTTTTCAGCAGACTTCCCACTGTCATATGCCATCACGTACTCTCTAAGTATTTGGAGATTAAAACGTGTGGGTTAGGCGGACTGCAATGACAAAGAGGTGCCGAAATAAGAAAGAGGGTTCCAGATTTTGGGAAGAAGCGTGCCTTCTACCAAAATAATGAAGTCATTTGAACTTGCGGAGACGATAAGCCTACAGTCGAGGGGCCTAAATCAGTTATTAGAAACTACAACATTTTTAGTGATGAACGAAGAAGGAGAGAAATAAAGCATCAAACATAGTCATTAAATGTCGAGTGGAGTATGCCCCATGATCCACCTCTATGAAAGTGAAGAACATGGCTGGGCCGTGATAAATTACAATAGACAATTGAGTGCTGTCCATAGCCAGAGTTACCGGTAAGGTGATGTCTTGCGTGTTTAGTTATCAGTACAGATGGCAATGAACTCCTCTTCATTGACTGTGCCAAAGTGTTAGTAGAGGTCTCAGTCAAGGAATGCAAAAGACAAGGGGGGGGGGGACTCACTCTCACCGTCGTTATCAAGGTCAAACTCATCAATCATAGCTCTGAGTTCCTCATCTGTGAGGTTTTCACCGAGCTCTTTAGCAACTCTCCGGAGGTTTCTAAGAGAGATTTTTCCCGTATTATCGTCATCAAAGAGTCTAAAGGCACGGCGAATCTCCTCCAGTGGATCTCTGTTGAGCACTTTTTCTCCCACTATTATATAAACATTAGTATTGGTCTCATATACAGAAAGATTTGGGGCTAATCACACATACTGACTGCAAAGAAATCTTCGTAGTGCATCTGATTTCTGTCATCTCTGTCGTACTCTCTGATTAATTCAAGCACCTCCTGCTTTGTGTACTCGAATCCCAAGGCGCGGATCGCCACTTTCAGTTCGTGGTAGTCCAAGTATCCATCATTGTTCATGTCGAACAAGTTGAATGCTTCACGGATCTCCTGTTTCTGTTCTTCGAGAAGCTCTTTTTTCAGTTGTGATGGAGCACGCGTCTGTGAGGCACCTGGATGTGATCTGCGCGGCAGCGGAAGAGACATTCTGGGCGCAAGTGGTAAAACTGTTCGCTCTCAAACTCACAATGGGCGGAGAATAACGTACTAAGAAGAGCCTCTTTCCTTTAGACACTTCTTTAGGCGATAATTCCAATCAAAACACTCTTGGAACAAAGAGCTCCAAAAGTGAAGTCTACACTTTTCGCGTTTGATCCAGTCGCGCGAACTTTCCCAACTGGGCAAAGGCTTCATAACCTCAAGAGTACTCTAACTGCTACTAACCGACCCAACAGCGGGGCCTTAGGCTCAAGGTACCGTGGACCAGGTAGCACGAGAGCACATTATTTGTCTAGTTCCCAAAGCGCAATGATGTGCTTTGCCAGGTGCAGTCCTGCGCTGGGGGAGGGGGCCGGGGAGAGATGAGCTTCCAGAACTGTTTCCTAATTGGGACGCGAAGGGCCTCAAGCCTTCCCCGGAGCAGATCAATAAACGACAATTATTGTCTCACAGTTCCACATATCATTAATCTCACAGTGCAAAGAACGGTGAAGTGCACTATGTGCCCATGCGCCCATGCGCGATGTTACTACCCCACACTCGCATCGCTATGGCTTGACAAACGTCCGACGGACATAACGTAATAGTGAATCGTGACCAAAAACCCGCTTATCACCAGTAAAAGCCTCTAAAACCTGCCTTACACAATATATACAGTTTTTGGAAAAGACACAGTTGTTGGCTAGCGGATTGTGCGGCAGCCTTACTAATCAGCACCACCACCGGAGCTATAGAAAATTTATTTTGTAAGGTATTTCTTTAAAGTGGCTTGAAGTTTCCCGTTTGCTTATAAACTTCAATGAGTTCTTCAAGATCACGGTAAAGCAGCGATGTCGAGCGAAGATTTGTCGTTTCACTCAAAGAAACAATCGATGGATGTGACAAGCCCATACGAAGTGCACGCCATACGTGCCGCAGATAGCGGAGGAAACGAAGAGCAACGACAGAGAGAATACGTTGATGCGCTGGAACGAACTGATACCGCTTTCTCCTTACAGCCGGACGAGGCAGACGTTGAGAGGCTGTCAAGGAATACTTCACTTCATTCATTGGAAAAGGACCCTTTTGAAGTTGTATTTGATGGGTTAGATGACGAGGAGAACGTTTCGGAGGGCATGTCAACGTTGAGGAAGTGGTGCATTGCTATCATTCTATCCGCGTCAGCCGTGTGTGTAACAATGATCTCATCAATATGGTCTATGGCATCTGAAAAGATCCAGGAGCATTTTGGTATTTCCAGGGAAGTCTCTGTGCTAGGTATCTCTTTGTACATTTGGGGTCTGGGAGTTGGTCCCTTGTTTCTGAGTCCCATTTCTGAGTTCTATGGCAGGAAAATTACCTTTATCTTTGGTTTATCTCTTTGCACAGCCTTCCAATTTCTTACTGCATTTTCGCCTAACTTCGGCGCCCTTCTCTTTGGAAGATTCATGTCGGGATTCTTTGGAAGTTGTTTCCTCAGTATCGCAGGAGGGACAATCACAGATATCTTTAAGAAGAATGAGATTGGAGTCCCTATGTGCGTATATTCACTTTCCCCGTTTGCAGGCCCATCTCTTGGTCCCCTAATAGCTGCTTTCATCACTGAGAAGATATACTGGCGTTGGACGTTCCACGTTCTTGTCATCTTCTCTGGCGTGATGCTTGTGCTGGTGGTCTTTTTTGTCCCAGAGACATACAGACCAGTACTTCTTATCAAGAAGGCAAAGAGACTTAGAAAAGAGACTGGCGACAACAGGTATTATTGTGAATTAGAAAATCTTCAACGTGAGCAATCCATTTGGAAGACGTGCCTTTCATCCCCGAAGAGACCATTGCTGTTGCTCATCAAAGATCCAATGATGGCGGTCCTTTGTATATACTCTGGGGTTGGTCTAGCTATTGTCTACCTCTTCTTTATTGCATTCCCATACATCTTCCTTACTGTTTTCAAGTTTAAGCTCTGGGCTCAAGGTACTTCTTTTCTCGGGTTGCTTATTGGAATGTTGGTTGGCGGATCCTCTGCTCCTTTCTTTCAAAAGATGTATAACAAACGTGTTGCTTCTAGAGGTGGTCGTGGTAAGTCAGAATTCAGATTCTATCCATTCATGGTTGGATCTTTTGTGATGCCTATCGGAATATTTATATTGGCCTGGACTAGTTTCCCTAAGTTGCATTGGATAGGCGCTATTATTGGAAGTGGTGTGTTTGGCTGTGGAGTTGCTATGGTGTTTCAAGGCATCTTCTCTTACACTGCCGATGGGTACAGATTATACGCAGCTTCGGCGATGGCTTGTAATTCCTTGGTGAGGAGCACTATGGCCGGTATTTTCCCATTGTTTGGATACCAAATGATGGTGAACTTGGGAGTGAATTGGGGTGTCTCTGTCTTGGGCTTCATTAGTGTTGCCATCATTCCAGCACCCTTCTATTTCTACTACCACGGTGAGAAGCTCAGGGCTAAGAGTCCTTATGCTTGGAGTATGGATTAGCGCCTAATTGTTCTATTAAATTACTAAAATACAATGTCTTAATGACCATTCTATGTGAGGCATGAAGTAGATCCTCCAAAAAACGTGTATGATTCTATGGTATATATTGATTTAAACGAATGCAAACATACACAACAATTCCTGATTCCAAAATAAGAGCAGCCAAAAACTATATCACTAAATAATTTGTATTTTTTTTTTTCATTAAACCTTGTCGTCGACACTGGAAGCAGAGTTTGGCTCGAAAGTATCCATCTTCTCTTGCAGCGCCTTTGTCTCCTCCGCCTGCTTTCTCATAACAGCAGCGTAACCGAACTGCGACTTCATTCTCAAAGTAGGACCCCATTTCTCAAATACCCAAGGGACTGGCAACATGGCCAATGCAATGAATGCAAAGAGGGAGGAAGCCCAATCAATACCCAAGCGATCATACATTTGCACCGTGAAGAGTGGGAATACAGAGGCTAAGACGTATCTGAACAAGTTGTTAGCAGCCAATGCAGAGGCAAGAGAGAGTGGTGGGTAAGACATTGAAAAGTATATCATGGTACAGAAGAAAATAAGGATCAAACCAAACCCGAATGGAACGCCAGCAATCACTGGACAGATCCAATGAACGTTCCGTCTAGAAGACCATCCAAGCCAAAAAAGAGCTGGGGGAAGAACCACAGCACCAACCTTGGCCAAAAAGAGACGGGTCTCTGGTGGATCGAATTTGAGGTTTCCCTGATCGTCACGCGGGCCACGAAGACCATTCTCATTCTTCTTGAAATATACGCAACGGTCCATGTAAATATAGAAAGAAGTACCTAAGACGAAACCAATCATAATTCCCAGGAACGTAAGACCGGAAACACCAAGCTCCATGCGATAAACACCACGGAAGATAATAGGGTAAGCTTCGAAGAAACCAAAGAGGACGGCAAAAACGAAGGCTATATAGATAGAGAACACCATGACAATAGGCTCCACGACCAACATCTTCAGTGGTGTCATCAAAGTGACCGTGAAAATAACTTTCAAGAACTCCAGACCTCCAACTTCTGGTTTTGCGAGCTTGATGCCTCTCTTAATTGCTCTTCTCTTCAAGAGAATAGGTTTATAAGTCTCTGGAGTGAAAAGAACTGGAACGAGAATCACACCAGCAAACATGAGATTGACCCACATGGTCCACTTCCATCCTTTATTCTGAGCCACAAATCCTCCAATGACAGGGCCCAAGACTGGACCCATGAATGGAGCAAGACAGAAACCAGCCATGGCAAGGCCCATCATGTCAAAGTCCCAAATATCTGCAATGGTTCCACCAGCAATGGCCATAGCTGGCGAGGCAAAGAAGCCTGCAAAGAATCTGAGGATTAGGATGTCTCTAATCTTGGAACTGAGACCAACACCCATGGTGAAAAGCATGGAGATTGGCAAAGATGACACGTAAACCACTCTTCTTCCAAAAAGTTCTGAAATAGGAGCAGCAATTGCTGGGCCGAAGGCCAAACCTAGCAAATAGAACGTCAAACCAGAAATGGCGAGTTCCTCTGAAATACCGAATTTCAGCACAAGATCTGGAACACCGCAGACATACAGAGAAGAACCAAAGGTCACTTCAAGACAAATACCAGCCGTGACCATTGTGGCGGTCCAACGCTTCCACGCTGGCCAGTTCTTTGGATTGTCCTTGTCTGTGGGTGAGTCCCAATCCAATGTTGCTGGGTTGACTCCTTTCTCGACATCGTCACCCTGAGGCTCAATCAAGCCCGGGCTGCTCAGCAGCGACTTTCTCGAAATGGTTCGCTGAAGCGCAAGGTGTAAGTCCTCCTGCTGAGCTGGGTTATCGGACACAACTCCAGGACCATACAGGGAGGTGTGCTCATCGAAGGAACGAACCGATCTGGCTTGCGACAGCGTACGGGTCAATCCAGCAGGCTCAGCGGCTGCCTCTGTGCTCGTGTCTGACAACGGAGTCGCAGTGTATGCCTCATCATAGGAATCGCCAGCCTCATTTTGCGCTTGTTCCTGTTGTGGCCCTGACCCCTCCTGTGTGCCATATCTCTTGATCGTTGCTATCGACTCCGTGTCCTGCCCTTGTGCACCGGTGTCTCCCCTAGTAGCCCCCTCCTCATCCTCACTATCCGAGGAGATGTGCGAGTGCGCTGACTCGTACTCAGTCGACGACAGCTGCGATTCAGACGCCATCGAGTGTGTAGAGGGTAGCGAGCCAATCTGCTCATCCCGGAGGGCATCTTCCTCTTGTTTCGTAGCACCGAATGCGCCCATCGCGGTCAGTGTGTTGTTCTCTGTACAAGGCGCCCAGATGTACGGGGGCAAATATGTGGTTCCCTATTAATTGGAGCTCATTGCCTCTGGCAGAAATACTAAAACAAGCACCGGCACGGGTGGTCCCTTTTATAACACACGCCACTTGCTTCATGACACTCTTCTACCGAGGCCCATTGATGAATTTCCGGCAAGTATATGCAGGCTCATGCGAGACGGTTACGTAATTCACAGAGGAGGATTACGTAATGATATATCGCTCTCCCTTTCTTTTCACTCTATAGACTCTGATGGCGGCTATCAATGTCTCTTGATGGGGCCAGAAGGGCAGTGGTGCTCTGGATGCCGAGAGGTGGGCGGAGGCTGGCCGTGGACTGCTGCTCACCCGCCGCAGAGCAGCATCTGTGGAGGGTCTTGTTCCCGGCGGCGTCGGCATCAAGAGCAGCTGAACCATCCAGCATCTTGCAGATTGGTGTGGTATGAAGGGCTGCGCCGAGGCATGTAGCGATTTGCGCAGTACTCCAGAAAAGCCTCCCAACAGCTTCCATTCAAGGGGCCCCATTCAAGGGAGTCGGTGTGGAACGAACCCTCTGGATATAGCCTGAGGATCAAGCCCTTCGTTGGCATGAACAAAGTGCCCCTCAGGAGGGGGAGTAGGGGCGCAATTGTCCCCACCCTCGACGTGCAGCTCCGATAGTTAAGTAGTTTCTGTGTCACCACGATGTAACGTACATCGAGTAATTGGCCAACATTGAGCCATGGATCAAGGACTCCGAGATTATTAGCTTAAATGTCTCTGTCCAGAACCGTATTCAAAACGAGCCCAGTTGTTGTTGAAGGGCAGACCTTAACTCCAGCAGCAAGTGTGCCTCCTACCTTCCCAAAATGGTCACGCTGGCATTGGCCTTCTTAAGTGGGAAAAGGCACGCCTAATGTGAGCGCCAGTGTGAAAATGACAGGGAGCAGGGGGACTTGAGCCTTTGACGAGCTGATCCCATCTCCACGGCAGATACCAGCTCGGCTTTAAGACCGCTGTTACTTGGAAGCTCAGCATTGTGCCAATTTTTGCGCAACATGAAGGCCATGAAGGAGTACTTTGCTCAACTGAGCCGCCCGTCCTCCTTTTCTCAGAACAGTATCTTTTGCAATACTTTGCCTGTCTTGAGGTACCTCGGGAAGCCTTTACAATAACGTGTTTGGCAGTTTCGGCCAATGGGATAATCTCTCATATCGGGGAAACATTAACAAGGACTACAAAGACCTATCAGGATGGTAGCCAGATAATAAATATTTTTACAATGACTTAGTTTTGGAAGCTAGTAGTAGGTTTGGTTATGTTCATGCGACTGTGCTTCTCTTCCCTATTTACTCTTCAAGCTCCGCGTCAACGCTCTTTTGGTCTTTGAGGAATAGCAAAGCACACACCATCGCTCCCTGGATACCAATAGTAAAGTAGTAGCAATGTATGAACTTAGACTGTACCTGTGATATATTCTCAGCAGCCGAGCCTTCCATGGTTCCTAGAATAGTTGCAACAAAGGCCGTTCCAAGACAGATACCAATCTGCCCTGCAGTCTGCAGAAGTCCGGCAACAACTCCTTGCAAATGACCAGGTGTTTTTCTCATAACCGCATTGAGATATACTCCAAAGTACACATTGACAAAGTATCCATATAAGCAAAATGGTACCAACGTAAAGATCCAATAATTTCCCTTCTTTGTGTAATCGCGTCGTGACATCCAAACAATCATACCGACCGAGGCAGCCTGACTTAAAAGGAGAACAAGTTTCATACCAATTCTATAGATGTGTTTCTCTTTGTTCACAAAGGCTCCAAAAACGAGCCCAACTGTTAGAGGAAGACCCTTAACACCTGAAATGAGAGCGTTACTTCCTTCAACATATTCGGCATACTGCACTTCACAAGACACCAATGACATGAATACAATGTCCAACATCAGAGTAGAAAACACAAAAGTGAGAAAATTAGTGATAGCAAGAGCTTCCCGGGGCAAAAGCACTTCGACATTGGTAAACCAGCTCCGTTTAGTGACTGTAACCTCCTCAAAGTCTTGCTTCTTGTCATCTGTCTGCTTTGGCTCCTTTTGAAGTTCAGCAGCCTTGCGCTTTTGTACGAAAACCAATTCAAACCAAAAAGCAAATAACAAAATGAAAACTCCCACTGGAATGGGAACATATGCTGCTGGTTTTCTCCAATTATCACCACCCTCTGTCAGTCCAAGGATGAGACACAGAAACCCAGAGATAATCAAGACGGTACCAGGCCAGTCAAGGTTCCAAAAAGATACATTCTTATTACTCTCCTGTTTTGACACCGGATACATGAAAAAGAACAGTAGAATTGCTACAGTCGTACCAGTAGCAAATGTGAAGTAGTAAAATCCCTTGTATCCGATGCTCGTCAGTGAGAAAGCACCTCCAATGACGAGCCCAATGCCGGTGGATGTTGTGAGCATAACTAGGATGAGTTGTATGGCGAAACCCAAAGAACCACTCTCTGAGTAATATGAGTAAGCTATTGGGAACATTGAAGGGATAAGAGCAGAGGCAGCAACGCCTTGTAATGCCCTGAACACTATAAGAACAATTATTTGATCCTCAATCACTGCACAAATCAACGACAATAACGATGAGACCACAAGACCAAAAAGAAACACCTTCCTAGGGCCCAAAATATCTGTCATCTTACCCACAAGCAATATGAAGGACCCTAGAGTCAGCGCATACGCTGATAATGTCCATGACGCGGTTGGAGCATCTGCGTTGAAAGTGGATCTGATACTGGCATAGACAGCAAATGAGCCAGTAACATTGATGTTGTCCAAAGAGGCACCGATGAGGATAAGAGCAAACGAAAGATGCCTGTTTCGATGCTCAAGGGGAAATGCGGCTTCTGCCGTTCTGAAGGCTCGAACTAGCGAGTTCATCTTGTTGGGCGTAATCTAATCGATAACATTGAGTAACAAAACTTGCCTGCTATCGGGGGAGCCATACAGCCTTTATAACGGCGTAGAAATTCACCTCATTAGTAATAAAATACTATTCTTGTTATGCAACGAGGAATTATTATACGCATGTCTGTTCTTAGGTTTTGCGGCCCTTCAACACGGGTCTATGTGTCGGTACTCGTTTTGTTAATGTGCGCCTGCTTTCTGCAGATCGTCCTTAAACGAGGCGGCGGCGGCCTTTGAGCCTGCATATTTACAGCTTACCAGATCAGTACGAGGGTAACGTCCAGGTTTCCGGATACAATGGTTTACATTGTCCATGACGATTGTATTTTAAACATCAACACCATGGCCGTTAACGGACTTTGAAAAGGACACAAAACTACAGTCGATGTAATAAATTAGAGTTTCAATTACCGTATTCTGAAATATACTATATACTATACACTATCCACCATGAAAGGCCCAAATATTAATGCACTGAAAGGCCGGCCGGAAAAGAGAAGTTTACTTCACTTACTGAAACCGGATAATTATGACAAATCAATCTTCCAACGCCTTATCGATATGACGTCTCTCTCTCAAAGCATCATGAACCTTGTTGGAAACGCCTGTGGAATATTCTCCCTCATCACCTGAGTCCAAAGAGGTGCTTTCAGAGTACAAACTCTCGGAATCAGATGAAGCAAAAAGAGAAGCATTAGAAATGGACTCAGCATCGGAAGTATCCGAATCTGCTCTAGACTTGTTCTTACGAGCTCTGCGCTTTTCAAGACGACGACGTCTGAGTTCCTGGGTCTTTTCATCCTCAATCGATTCATCAAAGTTTTGTGGTCGAAGATGATCAAAGTCTGGGAAGAGTTCAGGACCAAGCCTGTTAACAACTTCAATAATATTCTCCTTCAACTCTCGTCTTGTATTCTTTAGTCTCAGTAACACATCAGGAGAAACCATCGAAAGATAAAGTGGTCTGATAGACTTGAACAAATCCATACCCGTATCACCGAAAGTTAATGCCGAATAAGTAACAGTGGCACTGGCGACGTAGATACCAATGAACAACACAACTTTGTTAATATCGGTTTCCCTGAAGTAGTAGACACCGAGAACAGAGTAGAAGATGTACAACAAGGGTGCAAGACCCATGCCTATCAAAATCTTCCAAGTAGCAACAACGTCATTGGCCTTAATCTTCACAACAGAACCAGCCAAAGCTTCGCTCTTCTTTTTCTGAGAATACCACTTACCTATCACGAACACTGGTGTAAAGAGTAGGATACCAGGAAGGGCCAAGATGGCCATGATGACAACTTTGAGGGATCTGTAAATCACAATGGCACCATTTCTTAAGTAGTCAACCTCAGCCGTCTCCACATCATGATCTGGAAGATACAAATCCTTCAACTGTGTGTTATAATCCAGAATCTTCTCGCGGAGCTTGATGATTTCAGGATCGTCTTTATAGTGCTGGTAACCGATAACGAGTCGTCTGTTGATCTCCACAACTAATGGGATAGGTAAAGTCTTACCATGGGTATATAATCTTCTGGCAGCCTGGACAACCATTAATGTTTCGTAGTCAGGACATGTTACAGTAACGGCTCTCAAGCCGTGCTCAACTATTTGCAAGACCTTACCAATTGCTTGTTTGGAAGTAGCTGGGTTAGCATACATGTCGACAAGTTCCTTGGAGATAGTAATTGGGTGGCCAAACTCGACGACTGCACGAGATCTGAACTTGTGGGCATGGAAGTAGTTCATACCACATGGAACAATCTTGACATCTGTTCCTGGGTGTTGTTGCATAGCGCCCAACACCATGATGGCAACACCGGCTTTCAATGGTAACAAATCTGTACGGTCGTGTGAGCCACCTTCTGGGAAAATTCCGATACATTGATCGTGGGCCAAGTGTACAAACACCTTCTCATAGACATCTCTCTGGTTGATTTTGTCTGCAAGCTTGTATGGAGTCTTGTTAGCTAGCACCTCTTGTGCGGACTTCTTGAACTCTCTCTTGAGTATGATCTCTGTATCAGAGACTATCTTTGCAATCTCCGTATTACCCTTGGAACGAGGGAGACCAATGAGGCCCTTTACGCTTGCCTCCTCCGTGAACTTAGTACCAAAGCCAATGATCTTGAATGGATCAGTAGGATCCAACATAATTTCACCTGATGCGCTCTTCAAGTAATCTTGGGCTCTCTTCACTGGGATTGACAAGGCAAGGGTGGCCATCTCACGGACACCTGGAACATGCATTGACTTCTCTGCAATTAAAAAGGAGATACGTCTGCCAGACTCCTTGACAACCTGACTCAAAAGGATACCCGCATCCACGAATTGGTTGTGGTGTGGTCCTGCAACGAAGATGATAGGCCCGCTCTTTGGGATACGGAAAGCACCTCTTGGACGGATCTCTCTGAAGAAGCAGGCAAACGTCAGGTTCAAAAACCAGGAAATAAAGTCATAGCCAAGACTAGCGTAAAGAGGCGGCTCCTGATAGACATATTTCAATGGCTGTTTGTCCGCTGCACCCTTGACTGGTTCCTCTGCTGACATTGAGGTTTCGTTGGGCTTGTTCGATTCTGCGCTAGGTGGGGGTCTGCTGAGGCGCTGAACAACGGCAAGTTCAGCTCTGTGTTTATCTGCCAACAATTGACCGCACAAAAAAGGATTGCGTTCCTGTTACCTGTTGAAAGAGTGTTTAGGTCTGCTCCATGTAGATTGTCCCTTGTTCCTATCCGTTTTGTTGGCATTGATCAATCCACACATCCCCGGCAGCTTGGCAAACATGTTCGCGGAACTGAGTACTAGAAAAAAATAATCCGCGAACTCGTCTGAAAGAGAAGGGTCGTTGAGCGCTGCCTGAAACCTGCAGACCTCCAAAAGATATGTCTGTGTCACTACAATCATACGTGAGGGCAAAGAACTCAAAGTCAAATTACTATACTTTATGGATATTCTTTTTAATACACACTTTTCAGAGAAAGCCCGTTTCTCCTTTCATCCTTCGTAAGGCTCAAGCTGAGGCTTCTTCTGGATTCTTCTCTTCATACCAGAGGCCGCCTGCTTTTCGAACTTCGTAGCATCTTGTAAGTCACGACCAACATTATCAAGATCCTTCACCTTATAGATTCTAACCATCCAGTTCTCTGAGGTAAACACCTCTTCAACAACATTCAACTCAGGCTCCTCTGGGATCACCTGGTTACGCACTCTGTCCACGGCAGGTCTGCCAAGTTTCTCATGCATCTCGACAAACTTGTGATAAGACATCTTGTACATAAGGGAATTCTTCATTGTCTCTGTTGCCTCTTTGTCCACCTTGTACTGACCCTTGTCTGTGAAGAAGTTTCTCTCCTTCACCTCATCAGGCCAGATTCCTTCGGCGATACGTACCATCCACAAGAACTTGTTCAGGTCATCACCAGAGTAACCAAGGAACCCTCCGAAAATGATGAGAACATAATCGACATCGTGCTGTCTCAAGATCTTGTAGGAAACCTCTTCGGAGGAGCACATGGCCTTACCAACAGTGGCGATGTGTGTGTTGTTCCAAGTATTGTTGTCTACCAGAGTGGTACGGTCAGCCATACCACCAATTTGATAGCCATAGTCCCACCATGCCATAACCTTGGCATCCTCAGCTGTGTTCATACGAAGCCAGTAGTAAGCTTCACGGTAGTCATCAATGAGATTCTGAGAGCCATCTGCACCTCTTGAGGCTAACACCACAGATGGGGAAGAGTAGGCATTGGATGTGACCCATGTACAGTGGTAGACAAACAAGTAAAGGTAGAAAGTAAATGTACCTAAGACAGAAAGTCTGGAGATGAGGTCCAAAATGGAAAGATCTTTTTTCTTGCTGTCTTTGGACTCAGCCTGAGCGGCCTCATCATCCTCAGTGATTGCCTTCCAGTAGTCAGAGAAGTCCAAGTAAATGTCGAACAACTTTGATATGGTAACGGCAGCAGAGACACAGATAATTGGCGTCAGAGTGAGCATTAAACGGACCATAACTCCAGCAAAGTAGGAACAGAGAACAGCGTATGCAATGACAAACACGTGCTCGTTCTTCAAATCCTGGAATAGTAAGTAGATACCAGCTGGGAACAACCAGATCAAGAATTGGGTATCAAAAAAGAAAGCCGGCCAAGCAGTTGGTTGATGCTCAGAGACAGAGGCAATAATTGGAATGTGGATCTTCGCATAATTGGTGTCCCAGAGAGAGTAGAAACGACCAGTCCAAGGAGCAATCAATCCAGCGTAGGTTAATCCAACAAGAGCAGCAATGCCGAGAACAATCATCAGAACAATAGAGACAGCAAGAACGGACTTGAACTGAGCAGATGGCACCTTAGAACGGACATAGTCTCCAAAGGCCACAATCTGAATCAAACCAAAAACACCGAGGGCAGCCATGTGGTCATTAGAGCGGATCGGAAGGAATCCAACAAATGGGATTTGCATGGAGGCCAAGGTACCAATTGCATACCAAGTGGAGTAAGCAGTATATAGCTTGTGATTGTAGCGACCCATCAGGATGAGAATGAAAACATGAAGTGGGATCAAGTTGGTAATGAAGACGTAACCACCCCAAGCGGAGACCATGTAGAAGTAGAAGCCTGCAGCCCAAGCAGCCCAAAACACAGAACCCTCCTTGGATGCTTTGATCCACAAGTAGAAGGCAGCCATGAGCAAAGTGATGGCAATTGCCTCGTTATCATAAGAACCAGCAACCGATCTGGAAATGTAACCTGGAGCAATACCCATGAAGGCTGCGGCAAGCAAACCTGCAGAGGAATCCTTGATCTCTGCGGTGAAAAGATATGTGAAATAAGCAGTGACACCTGAGAATGCGGGCGCAAGCATCACACAGATGTTTCTGATATCGATCGGGAGACCAATCTTTCTGAGAGCATGCCAGATGGAGCCCGAGGTCACCATGAGGCCCGGGTAAAGAGTACCTCCTGTGACTCTTCCAAGCGGGTACCAAGTTCGGTCATCGAACCAGTTCAGGAACTCGTAGAAGGAGTGGGACACGAGATATTTTGTGGCACGGAAATTGAACCACGGGTCGAACTCGTGGATGATGGACTCGAAACGAATCACGGAGAAGAGACGCGACGACACAGCGGCTCCCGTAATTGAGACAAGGATGAGCGCCTTAAGCACAAGCTTGACGCTGGCCAGAGTGGCTTCTGACACCTTGATAGCCATTGTGCTGTATGAGGGCTTCCAGTGGTCGTTGGGTGTGGGCTTTCAACAGCGTCTTGGTAAAGTTGATGGCGTCTTCTTTGGGACACGTCGAACGAAACCGGTGATGGAGGTGTGCTGATGTACAGGTGTGTGTTGCCCGTACTTAAGAACTCAATTTCCGAGGGTGTCATGTGCAGATAATAAAAGTACGCATGCAACCCATCGAGTTCCGGATCACTGCCCCGAGTATTTCGGGCCAGAAACGCTGACTCCCAGTGGAAAGTTTCTTTGCGGAGTTATAGTTGGCCTTTCAATCCAGGCACAGCTGTAAGAAGGTGACTTGGTAGCTCGGACACGGCGAGAAGAATGGACTCGACGATATCACCGGCGATCGCTCAGCAGGAGCCCCAAGCAGAGGTGGTGGAGCCACAAATTCTAGTTCAAGCCAATCAGGTCTCCGGAGATGTCCATGACACGCTTCCGCATGTTACAGAGGCTGAGAGGGAAGCCAAAGAAGGCGCTCAACTACAGAGCAACGACTATTTCGTCCCAGTCAACAATGGGAACTCTGAGATAACATTCCAGAAGCGGCAAGTTCCGAAACAGAGAACTCAGAGTGTACAGAGCGTTCTTTCTAGCGTGTCTCTCCGCAGTTTCGTTCACCAGAAGGCCCAGCAGGTCAACCAGCAACAGCAAAGCCAGCAGCAGCTACAACAACAACAGCAACAGCAGCAGCAACAAAGTCAGAGCCAGCAGCAACCAACACAACCGCAATTCATCAACGCAACTACACATATCCAGGCACCTGCCACAGCAGCCTCCTCAAAAAGAAGGGCCTCTTTCGAGATTGGTCAGAGACTACCCTTTCACAAGGACGCAGAAAGGGCTGAGGGCGGTGACGGAGAAGATGCCGTCGAAAGCGATGGGGACGTTGATACTACACAGGAGGAACAGAAGAGACTTACTGATGAGGCCTTGAAGAGGCTCAGTTCATTCGGAAGATTTGTTCCAGCTGAGATGGACTTGTCCATCAGTACAAAAAACCCAGAAGATGAAATCGTCGACAAAGAAGACAAAATAGATACAAACATCCCATTCAGAACAGCTTCCGCTTCGCAAATACCTCCGATCCATCCTTCCCAAATGATGCGCCCTCTCTCCGCACAATCATCACGTGGCTTGAACCGTAACGTTTCCAATTTATCTC
>JAKTVL010000168.1:0-15233 GCA_030557175.1 Petasospora japonica
CCTTCTTCCCCCCTGTTCCCCACAACGCCAGCCGGCAGAAAACGGGATCGAATCCGGGGAAGAAAAAGGCGGATTCCTCGGGCCGCACAGAAAAGTTGGGGTAAAAAAAGGACTCCTCTTCCCCGGTACGCGCCGCAGCGCGCGATGCGAGGGATTTGGGCGAATATCGCCTCCCCCGCCATATAAAGCGGGCTCCCGTCTCTGTGTTGATGTTTTTGGCGCGTGGCTGTTATCCGCCCAGCCAAAGAGTGTCTGCCCCCCCGTTGTTCCACAGCACCGCCTGCCTGTTGTGTACAAGAGGGCCACTGTTCCCCCCGAAGACCCACGCTACCCCCACGCTCCATACCTTCCCGGAGCCACTTTCTTACTTTCGTGGCGCTCTCATTGGCTGGAACGGCGCTACGCCCTGCTTCACGCTAGCCGCCCAGCGCAATCCGACCTCTGTGGCCGCCTTCCTTCCCCTTGACGGTTCCAGTAGCAGTTGCAACTTCTGCTCCAGCAGCACTTGCGCGAGCAGTTGCGGGAGAAGCGTTTGGATTTGAAACAAGGCGCTTCAGTGCATCCGCTCTTTGTTCTTGACTAGGGAGCTCTTGTCTGTGCGGTATTCGCCTGCAAAGACACCTGCACACCGCACACACACACATTTTTTCTCTAATTTCTGGCTTCGTGCGCGAACCGGCCGCAGCCCTTGAGGAAAGGAGCCATCTCCACGGGCCAAAAAGTTTGTTGATCTGAGCTTTTCTCATCTGTCTCCGTTTCTGGACCACCCACCACCGAGAAGGCTGTGCCAGGCGGCGATACATGGGTTTATAGCGAGGACGCACTTTTGCTCTTTGTGTACTCCTCCCCACCACCTCCCCACCTCCCATCTGTCATCTCCATCTCATCTCATCCCATCCCTCATCTCATCGCTCTAGGCGAAGATGGAACTCCCGAGCTCGAGCTCCGAGGCTCGCAAACAGCAGCTTGAAATTTTCCGCAAGTATGCACGCTATGACGAACAGAAGGGTCAGCTCGTGCTTGAGTACCCCAACTTTATACGGCTCATCTCGGCCTCCACCAAGCTTTACAACAAGTTCACCGACCACGGCTATAACTACAATCAGATAGACCCACAGACCTTTGGAGTTATCTTTTTGGCTGTTGATGAGGGCACAAAGGGGTATCTAAGTGTCAGCGACTGGGTGTTCTTCAATAACTTGTTGGAGAATAAGAATTATAACTATGTCATTCTTTACGAGTTCTTTCGCAAGTTTGACCGTAATTCGACCAAGAAGGCTATCAACTTTAACGACAAGTTTGTCAGCTTTGACGAGTTGCTGTTAACAATCAGCGACTTCAAAGATACGTTCCATAAATTGCATGACTTCACGGAGAATGAGTTTGCCAAGAGAACAGGACTCAACATTGATTGGGATTCCCTGTCCTGGTTGAAGTTTTATCTCACTGGCCCGGGAAAAAATACAGATTTGGCTAGGTTAAGAAAACACGAGGACCAGTTTATCTCCTTAAACAGCATCGCCACAATCATACAAAATGATCTCGCAAATGAAAAACTGGTTACCGCTTTTGACAAGATGTCTATACTAAACCCGTTATCTGAAAGATGGGAGATCTCCATGAGTCAGATGTCATATATCCTCAAGTCAATTTATTCCCATAAGATTTCGAATCAGGTGTTTGACTCGTTGAATTTGGGGACTGCTCCATTAATCAAATCAAGCAACAACGCCATTGGCTTTTCTGTCTTGAAAGATCTTCACTTTTTATTTTCAAACTTTGATTTGGTCAATCAAGTGCTGTTGAAGTATAGTGAGGTTTCCGGGTCAACCTCCCCAAATATTGTCATAACGAAAGAGGACTTCATTGATTTCATCAACTATGAACACCAAAAAGTCAATAATATTGTGCAGTTCTCGCCGGCGCAGATCAATTTACTCTTTTCCATTGTGGCAAACTTCAAGGCAAACACCTTGCAAAACCAAAAGAAGGTTCAGCTGTTGTTGGACTCTGGTTTAAGTATTGAAGAAGCTAACAAAGTGGCTCAGAGAGAGGAAAGATACAGCAACTTTATCCAACATTACGATCAGTTGACATCCCCAGAAACTCCACAATTCTTGCTGGAACCTGAAAAAGTCTCAAGCACTTTAACAATACAAGATTTCCTCAAAATCACAAATCCAAATTACTTGAATGACTTGGTTCATGAGGCTGAAATTGCCAAGTTGCCGAGAATTGACTCAAGTTATTACTTTTACCCAGTTTTCGACTCTATTTATAACTTCACCTTGGGATCCATCGCTGGCGCCATAGGCGCTACAATTGTTTATCCAATCGATTTGATCAAGACCAGAATGCAGGCTCAAAGAGTTTTGATTTATAAGAACTCTATTGATTGTTTCCTCAAAGTGTTTTCGAAAGAAGGTATACGAGGATTGTATTCTGGATTGGGTCCACAATTGGTTGGTGTTGCACCTGAAAAGGCCATTAAGCTTACCGTTAACGATATGGCTAGATCGTTTTTTACAAATAAGATAACTAAAAAGATTGAATGGCCTTTGGAAGTGTTGTCTGGAGCGTGTGCTGGTGCTTGTCAAGTTGTATTCACAAATCCGTTGGAGATTGTCAAGATTAGATTACAAGTTCAAGGTGATTACCCAATAGCTGAACGTGAAACAGCAATGGGTATTATAAGGAAGTTGGGACTGACTGGGTTGTATAAAGGCGCCACTGCCTGCTTACTTCGTGATGTCCCATTCAGTGCCATTTATTTCCCAACCTATGCACATATAAAGAAGGATATCTTCCATTATGACCCCACTAATAAGGACAAGAGACATCAACTCAAGACTTGGGAATTGCTGGTTTCTGGTGGATTAGCTGGTATGCCTGCTGCATTTTTAACAACACCGTGTGATGTTATCAAGACGAGACTTCAAGTTGCCGTCAAAGAAGGAGAAACTGCATATCGTGGTATTTTCCATGCCTTTAAGACTATTTTGAAAGAGGAAAGCGCAAGATCATTCTTCAAAGGTGGTGCCGCTCGTGTGCTTAGATCGTCTCCACAATTCGGATTCACCTTGGCTGCTTATGAAATTTTCCAATCCCTGTTCCCATTACGTGGGGCTGGATTAAAGAACATTGAACAAACTCCACAATCTCCGGCCCAATTGGCTACCAACTTGGGCAATTCCAAAAAGGCCACTAATCAGGGAAGTTCCAAGATACTTAACGACTCTGTTGCAGAGAACATGAAGAATAGATTCTATTTGAACTATTACTACAAATCATGTCAAGTTTCAAAGACGTTTATTGACTTGGATTCAAACTTCAAAGACTTCAACTATGATGTTTACAAGAAGTTTTATCAGGATCTTAGAGCAAGATCCTGAAATGTTTCTGCTATTTTTCCTACTGCAATTTCTTTTCTTTTTGTTTCTTTTTCTGTCTTAGATTTGATCATTTTACATACTATGGATACATTTGATGAGACTCATGACCTTTTATGACTGGTTTTAATTTATAGCAATTATTTATTAAGCTCTCACTCTGTAGACTTGTCCAAATACTTCCAAAAAATGCTATTGTCGACTTCGAATTGTCTCGATTGGACAGCTTCGTTAAACTCTCTCTCTCTGAACTCATAGCGCTGATCTGTGATTGCAGAGTACAGCCTTTGATATGCATCCTTTAGTTTTCTCCGTTGTGCCTGTTGTTTTATCAATTGTTGTTCCTGTGTGTCAGGGAAGTCAAACCGGGCAAAACCTGCGGGATCTTGCTGTTCTTTCCATAGTTCTCGATGTCTTGAAGTGGTTTTCACAATGTCAAAGTTGGTAGACTGATCGTTCCATTTGGGTCCCTGATAATTGTCTGGTAGTTGGCCCATGCTGCGATAAAAGGCATCGCATTCCTGACAGGTTTCTCCGTGCTGGCAGCGACGGGCAGCTCCTCTCAAAACCACATGATAAGCATAAGGGACACCATTGTTTTTTGCAGGGTTGATCCTGAAGTCCTCCGGAACCCATTCCCTTTTTTTGATAGGATGCAAAGATAAATCGAGTTTCGGAATTTGTGATGGAGCCGGTTCCTGTTTGATTTTGGTTTTTTTGAAAGGAGTGATGTCCGTCGGAGTCTGTAGGTTGAGTATTGATCTTTTGGCTGCTCGTTGACTTTTATTTGCTGGCGTTTGGAATTTTGATTCAGTTTTTGGTGTGGGAAGGTTGATTTCGGCCTCTGAGTCGTATTCTGAGTCCTGAATCTCATCCTCCTTTCTAGGCGAGGATTGGAAAGGGGACGAGTGTGTGTTTATATGCGAATCTTCATAGGGAAAAGAAGCCACAATCCCACCTGCCCCAAGATCTAGGGATTCTTTCCTTGTTCTTCGCACCAGATCTGAAACGTCAAAAGTTGTTTCATCGATAGTTTCATTTTCCTTTTCATTTTCATTGTTTTCATCGCCATCGTTATCTTCTTCATTGGTTGTATACTGTGTTGGTGCCAAATCTGTATCTGATTGCTGCGAGGATGGGGGCACCACCACTTCAGTTTCCTTTTTTAGTTTTCCTGATGGAGTCTTTAGCATGCTTAAAACATTCATTTCTGAATGATAGTTTGTATGTGGATGTCCCAGAGGGGCTCTTTTTCTTGTCCTTAAGGCATTGTTCTCATCTTTCAGTTGGTTTAATTGGGCAATCAGCTCATTATACTTGATATTCAGTTCGTTATAGGCGCGTTGGTCACTTCTTTTCAGTAGTTCTGACTCGAGTTTCTTGATCTCTAAGTTTTTCTTGTCTAGTAATACCCTTTGTTCCTCAAACAGACGAGATAAATCATTTAGATCTGTTGACGAGTTAGTATTGAGAGGGCACGTTAACAGTGTTGTCATGATATATAATTACCTTGCACTGCGGCTTCTAGCGACCGCAATCGGAGTTTATTTGTCTCCAGAATCCTCGTTATATCCATTGACACATCCAATTGATGAAACCCAGCAGCAGAAATAAAGATATATACAATTGCGATACTATTGGAACGACGCGTTTGATGTTTTGTTGATGGTTTCTGTTATAATATGGTGTGCAGGTGTTGGTAAGAGCACTTGGATATAAGCACACCCGCTCAAAATTGTGGCTTCGCGAGCTGTTTTTCTAGATTTTTTTTTAGCTACAGTGGTATCACAATGAATAGTTAATGGCAAACGTTCCTAGGAACTAGGCACACTTATTAATAGAGAAGATTCCCCGACTATTGATAGCCAAATAAACGTAGAGAAACAGTCAACAATGATAGCACAGGAAAGAAACAAAAAACCATTACAAAACCCTATGAATCCCTTTTTAGATCAAACCAGGGTATTAGTACACTTAAAACAGCAAAAACACGAGTCATTAAACAGAGTTCCTCATCATCAGCCCAATTAGTAAAGTTCCTTATTCGTCATCAATGATCATCTTTAGCTTGTTATTAAGAACATTCAAGACATCATCGTCAGTTATAACTTCTTCTCCAGCGAATTCTCCATCTTTGATTAAAATTTTAAACTCTTGAGATTCAATTTCATCATAGATTCTCTTTTGAACTTTGGTCCTTAGACTATCAATCGTCGTATCTCTTGGCAAAAGTAATGCGAAGATATCATCTTTATAAAAGAATTTCAACTTGACAGATCCAACATCATTGGCATGAGTCAAGGTTGCCGGTTGGATGGTGTTGAAAGTCTTGACTGATTCTTCTTTCACTATTGTGGCATCGAGGTCATCATTAGCTCCAGAGATAGGTAATCTATTTGCCTGCTGAATGAACTTTGGTTGTTGCAATTCAACGGTTTGATCCTGCTCATTATGAAGAGCGAATAAATTTTTCACGTAGTTGGAATGCGAAATGTAAACTGGTAGCTCGATCAACTCCTTCACATATTCATTCAAATCAATCTGTCTTTTCTTAGAGATCTTGTCAGTGACATAAGTCAACGGTCCTGGAATGAACGGCAAGATACGCTTATGTGATTGTGAAGATCTCCCAGCCTCTGCGGGGAAGAGCTCCAATAGACGGATTTGGAAGTCATAAAAATCTTCGTAATAACGGCAGAGAGATCTCTGTTCTCCATCGCTCAATTCACAATGCACGTGGAACCAATAACGGCCGCTATCAACATGGAAAGAATCCACTGAGGAATCAATAATGTACGGTGTTGACTGATCCACCTCCACATCGGTTTCCAACGTAGTCTGAGAATTTGGAATACTTTTGCGAATAGCTGATTCCTCGACACTTCCCAAAGGAATAGAGCTAGCCTTGTACTTAGCATTCTTGTTCTTCCATTCATCGACGGTGGGCAAATTAGCCGAGTTGATATCATCCATCACATCATTCCCTGTAGACTGGCCACTCACAATGTCAATGACCGAGACATACGACACAGGAACCAAGCCCGGCCCTCCTAATCGATCGATTGGCTTAGCAATGAACCATTCGTAGTTGTGATGAGCACATAGTATCATGTTTTCTCCTGCATTAACGTCCAGCTCATCGGATCTTTCTGCTCTGAAGTCGTACAGAACAATTGCGTACAACGTTGACGATGACGAGTTCTTGGAGGAAATGGACAGGGGCATCGAGTCAACTCTCCTGGACTGTGGAGATGATTTGGTGGTCAATGGTCTTGTCTTTCCAAACACTTCGAAATATGGGACTGGAACCATTCCCCGAATGTTTCTTCTTGGGTCGCATGCTTCGTACCATTCTGGGTCATTTTCGTTGCCAATCACATGGAAGAAGTCGCCCTTGCTGAATTCAAGCTCCCCTGGTCCCTGGGGCTTGTAATCGAAAAGAGCTTTAATGACTTTCTTTGGTGACTGGAGTAAATTTCCCTGCAATTGAATGTCTTGCACAGAAGAAACTGAAGCCATTCTTTCTGAAATTGGTGATGAGATGGAGGAGTGGGCGGATTTTTTTGTGTCTCTGAGAGACTTTCTCAATCCCTTTCATGCCGTTAGTACGTCTTGCTGAGGATAGTCATCCCGTATAGTGTCACACTGACCCAGTTAAAAAGATCAAAGGAAATTCACTCGTGTCACTCGTGGATTATGGGAACAATAGACGCCAACTCACCTTAATCATGATGAAAATTAACAGCGATTGCTCTGTTCGGAAGGTAACCAACACCTTCAGCACAAAAAAATCGATCTGGACAATAACAAAATAACAACAACCCAAACACTGGAACTTAGTAAATGATAAATTGACAAAAAGTTTTTGCCCCTGCGTAATGCGGCGTTTCAGAACGCGATTTTTTGAAACTCTTGTTAAGAAGGAGGAGGAGGTTAGGATTCCAGTCTGGTATTTACGCTGGGCATGGCGTGTTTCTCCGCCTGCAGCCTGGCAGGCTCTCGGCGCTACCGCGTAAAGTTGAGCACGCTCGAGCGCTATATACATATACTAGTCTAGCATGAAATCCAGTTATTCAAATTATATACCTCTAATCGATGTCCATATAGTCGTCGTCATTATAATCATCAATATCCATTTCGTAGTCATCGTCCTCCATTTGCCTCATAAACTCATCGAGTTTATGGACGTTCATCCACCATTTCTCCCAATGCTCAAATACCTCGTGTCTCCAATCTTTGTACCTCACCAAGCTCCAATTCTTTCTTATTTCATAGTCCAGCAGTATGTCTTCGACAGTTATGCTCCCGTATTTTCTTCCAAATTTGGCGTCGCTATGCCGTTGAGCCAGCAACCTCTCCACAGAGATGTCTTCATCTTCCTTCGTTATCCCTTTAATCCTGGTTATTCTCTCAGGGATAACAATCTTCCCAGGGTCCACAGCCACTATGTCAATGTGTTTAGATGACTCTAGCACGTCCTGATCGTCCTGGTTTAGTAGTAGGAATTCGTCAATATCCGGTATGATCTCCTTATTGGGCGAGCTCTGTGGTTTCAAGTACTCATAGTTCTTGGTGATGTGGTCAGGGGACAGATTCAGTGATTCAAGATCATCCAGCAGACGTTGTTTCTTGATATTGTACTGCCTTAGATCTTCAATTGTTGGCGAGTAAGACCGTTTGTGCACCTTCATGATCCCCTTCCTATTATAAAACTTTCAACTTTTCTTGATGAAGCGGGGAGAAATGCGGGAAGCACACAGACAACAAAAAAGAGGACGGCAAGAAAACACACACAGAGGCTCCAAGAGGACAGGCAATGTAGTTGGTGTATCCACCTCAAATAGCTCTTAGATAGCTTCCTTAACTGGCATAAAACAGGAACCAAGCCATATATAGAACCAAGAGAGGCTCATCGTTCTAGAACTTTCTCTCTGCTTCCTGCCGCACAAAGATGATGGAAACCGAACCGCTGCTATCACTGCAATCCAGGAGTGTGCATACCAATGTCTAACGCCCGGACACCAGAAGTAGTAGATAGTGGAGCTGCCCTTTGAACTTGGCTTTGGTGACACCAAAAAATGGATATGCTGTTCATTTTGGTGGCTGTTTATTTTTTTGTTTTTGGGGATTACCAGTAAGAGAAAAGCGTTTGGGATCATATATAGACGGGGAATACAAGGTGAGATATGTTCCATACGCCGCCGATCAAGTCAACGTTTACGACACAGACAACGAAGGAACTGGAGGAATCGAGTCTACTTCCCAATGAGGATGCAGATCAAGAAGAACCCGTATCGACGCTTCCCGATCAGCTGTCAAGTCTGGTTTCGCAATTTCTCAAAGAACTCAAGACTCCCAAGCACCAGCGGCCCATCACCGGGTTCGAGCTATCGCAGCTGTTTCAGCAATTCTACCAGAGTTTCCATAATAAGGCTGATGTGTTTGTTAACGGATCGATCCATAAGACTAAAGAGGAGTTGCTAACTAAGGAGCAACAAGATCTCAAGGCCAAAGAGGTGGCGAGACGGCAGAGGAGGGTGAGAGGGTATGTGGAGCTAGCTGAGAAAGAGGCGACCGAGGCGATATTTGATCGGTTATTTAACAAATTTGAGCAAGATCGGAAAGTCAACGAATACATCAATAACAAGATAAGAGCTTTGCAAAAGGTGCAAGGGCTTGATTACAACGAGTTTTTGGAGATTGATGGTGTTGTTGAGCTGGACACGATGCTGTTTGGGTCCCTCTCCAACAAGTTTGACCAGTGGAATTACTCCAAGTGTCCCCGAGAAAAGCTCGACACGTTGCTGGATGTCCACTCCTCTCTCAACAAACTTCTCAAAGACTTCAAGCTCTCTAATAACGGGGACTTGGTATTGCCGCTCTTGATCTATCTGATCGTCATTCACCAGTCTTCGACGGATTTCTACTTACAACTGCTCTTTATCAAGAGATTTCGCAACTCTGAATACCTGACTGGCGAATACCACTATTGCCTAATCAACCTCGAGGCTGCGCTAACTTATTTGCAATCGCTGGTGATCAGCCAGCCATCGCTGGACCTCTCCCAGCTCTCCAACAACGAGTACCTGCTGCTCTCACAGCCGGCAGCCAACCCAAAAGACAAGGAGCATGAAACGGGGATCAAGTCGCTAGGCAGCGCGCTGGATTCAAGCCTCAAGACAATGATGAACAGGTTTGCGCCAGACGAGTATAACCCACTGCGAGGAATTGCTGGCGTGATGAAGTGGCCTGGCTCCAGCACCCCAACCCCAACCCCAACCAACGGTCCAACAGACGAGGGCGCCCGGGGCAAGCACAGGCAAAAGCCACTGGTGGACCTCGACAGATTCAAAGGCAGAGACTTCACCAGCCTCACCGTGCGGGAGCTCGAGCAGATGTGGCAGGACTATCGCCTGTTGGTGGAGCACGAGCTCGCCGCCACTCGTCTATAGCCGTCTCCACCGCTGATATAGCTAATTAGATCAAAAGAAGCAACTATGAGTCAGTGTGTAGCACCCCCTCCCATCTCGTGCGAAAGGTGTGTGTTGCGTCTGTGTTTCGGAATGAGCAATGAGCAACACACACCACGCGCCAGCAACAACACAGACACGCGAAAGCTTAACGAACAGCTATGTGGCCTGACAAGCGACCTACCTACACACACACACATAAGCACACAGCCTCCAGCTCGGCCTATGAGACTGGTGCAACACGGCCCGCTAACAATGGGGCACATCGCGCGCGCACTTTGGCGCATAGAAGCCAACAAGTAGAAAAAAAAAGACACCTCCACCAGGGTTGGAGCTGGCGCCCGATAGACACGCTATATGTGCGCTGGCACACACTGTGCCACGAGCTAGACACGGCCACGAGCACCAGAGGCCACTCACGCCCATTCTGCTCTCTCCTCGAACAAGAGCCACACCCTTCGAAGCGAGGCGAAGCGATGTGGACGGACACGAAGCCCACCACCACAGTCGAGGAGTCTCTTGCGTGGCCCAAAAAGCGCGCGCAAAGCGCGCCGTAGCCACACCTGCCATAAAATTGCGCAATCCAACAATGATGACTGACAGCTATGACACACCGGGTGTCTTTTTTGAGGTTCTAAGCTGTCATGTATTTAAACTCTGTGGATTCTTGATTGTGAGTAGTTTGTTGACTACCAGCAGTGCACACACACACACACAGACATACACACAGACACGCACACACACGATACACACAACAATGGACGTTTTCGACTTGGAATTGGAGCTTTCGAGTTCGTACAGCTCGATGATCTCAAGCGCGTCGTCGCTACCGGAGCTGGAGGAGGTGTCGACGCCGCTCCTCTACGACTCTGTGACGAACTCGTACGAGGAGCAGCTCATTGAGTCGCTGGACCTGTCGCCGGTGAAGACGCTGTCGTTCCCATCCATCACAATCAAGAGCACGGTGCCGGTGAAGTCCGAGCACCTCGACGAGACCATCTCAAAGGGCACAAACACGCTTAAGAACAACTACAAGTTGTGGCTCATGAACCAGTCCTGATATCGGTCCCCGGTAGCCCGCTCGATGACTTTACGATGTTCTTTTTAACGATGACGACTCTTCTTTTCACTTCTTTGCTCGCACTGTCGATGCCCCTCCTTCATTTTTACGGTACACGGTTTATCTCTTCTCTGTGGTTTCCACCACAGCATGCTTTAACACTTGGAAAAGAATCACAAATAACATACACAAAACGGATGCAAAGGGTTTGCATATGCTTTAATAGAAAAAAAATACCATAATCTGATAATTTCAACTTGTACATGTGTAGATCCCGTGTGACGAGAGAGGAGGCGCGAGGGGTTCGGGGTTCCCTACCCACAACACTCTCCGGCTCTTAATGCCAACCATTGTACATTGTGGCTTGCAATGGGATGCCGCGGAGGTGGAGAGGGAGGGAAAACAGCCTTACCAGCGTACCTGGATAACCGGCACGGAGTGAGGGAGAGACGAGCGCCCATGCGGGAGCGCATGACTACTGACGTCTATTGTTTTTAGTGGCGGCAAAAGGAAAAGATACGGAAAGGCCAAACAAAAAAAAGAGACACACGCAGCCGCACCAAGTGGCCCTACCATATAGCGGATTTAACCGGACCTTGTAGGTAGCACGGCACGTGGCTGCCACTTTTTCACGGGCACTGCGACACTGGTTTTCCAAATTGAATGGGAGAACAGACAGACACAAAGGATGTCTATTTCAGCTCCGGTGACAAAGCGGCCCTGTTTGGTTAGTAGTGAAAAGGAGGAACGGCTCCAACTAAGCGCTAGCCACCAGAACCAGTATTAGGAAGACATGTCTGATCGGAGGACGATGCCGGAGATTGCACCAATACAGCCTAATGGATCACTGATTCTCGCATGGCAGGTGAAGAGTGCGTGAGCTTGAAGCGGCGGCTGCTGACTTTGTTTTTCATACCTTTTTTGACCATATTTTGACTAACGTTACAAACAGACCGCCATGTGCTCGTCATTGGCGGCGGAGAGGTTGCGGCTGGCAGGATCTACCATCTGTTGAATGCGGATGCCAAAGTGACGGTCATTGCGCCGACAGTCAACGCTGAGATTGCACATAGAGAGGGCGAGGGACTGCTCTATGCTGTTCACAGGAGATCTTTCGAGATGGATGATCTGGACATGTACCAGCGGGACCCACCCGTTTTACAGGACTATACAAGAGAAGAGTATCAGCGGATTGACGAGTACCTGAAGCAGTCGAGGTTTGAGCTTGTTTTGGTGGCCATCGATGACCCTATTGAGAGCCAAAGGATTTACTACCACTGTAAACTCAAAGGCCTGAATGTTAACATTGCCGATGTGCCGCAGCTCTGTGATTTCTACTTTGGGGCCATATTTAGAAAGGGCCACTTACAGGTGATGGTTAGTACCAATGGACAGGGTCCGAGAATGGCGAGACTGATTAAAGATCAGATTGCTGGGATGTTTGACGATTTGGAAATCGATAAAACTATAGCCAATATTGGACAATTGAGGAAGCTGCTGAGAGCAAAGTGTCCTGGGAACGACTTGCAGGATATCAAGACGCGAATGGAGTGGATGACTGAAGTCACTGATATGTACTCATTCAAACAGTGGAGTGGTCTCAATCCTGCCAGTGTGGTGAAATACTTCCCTCAAATGCCCCCATGCTTTGAAGATTTAAACCAGCCACTCAATTGACCGATTGACAATGAATTTACAAGTAGACCAGCTTCGTGTAGGGTTTCTCGTGCCTCAGACGCGTGTTCCCACCTCCTCAAAAATAATAAAAATGATTAAAAAGACACATCGAGAATAACTTCCATCCCTTACTCTACGATTCTCCCCCCTCCATCACACCCAAGTCCCATCGAACCTGTTGTGTGTGTGTTTTTTTGTGTGGTGAAATCAGTCAGCATTTGTATCCCAATGGAAAGAGAACACCCAGCATTATCCCCACAGGCAATTGGGGCCATAAGGACGTTTGCGTATTTCCTTTCCAGCGGGACTCACCACCTTCTCAAAAACGTCAAGTACCTCGACCTCTTCGGGGAGGAACCGAGTGCCATTGAGCAGACATTTGCCATATTCATGAACAACTTAAAGGCCGATGCCGATGGGAACATTCTCAACGTCAGGCATGCTGACAAGAGGGCCACTGACTATTTGCGGATGTACGTTAATGGAGACCCGGCAGAGTTTGAATTTTGGGAAGTGGAATTGCACCAACCACCGCGTCCTTAGCACGTCATTGCCGTATATATATAAATAAATATATGTGCTACGCCAAAAAGGCAAAAAATTGATAGTGTGTGTGTATAATGTCAACTGACAATGTATGAACATAATAAGCGAAACAATAGAAGAAGAAGAAGGACAAGAAAAGGATCGGAAAAATAGACTCAAAAAATCGTTGGGCTTGAACATGATAGGAAACAACAACATAATATTCCTCTTGTAGTCTAACAGAGACAAATAAGACAACAATCGGGGGGCAGGGGAAGCAATTAGAAACAAAAGTTCGTTAAAAACAGACCCTATTGAGGCCCATGAGTGATGAGGGAGGCGTAGAGACAGAGAGAGAGTGTAAAACAGAAGCTAACTTCATAAATAAACGTTCCAAAAACAAAGCAGGCAAAAGACAGATAGGCAATGACAAAAAGCAGTAAACTTCAAATAGGGGAGAAATAAGTCATTGAGCATAATAACAAAGACAGAAAAGAAGAAGGACATGTAAGAAACTTCAACATTGTTTTCTTTTTCTTTCTCCTTCTTGTTTTCAATCCATCATCATTGTACGTTTTAATTTTCATTTCTTAAGGATCTTTTAATTCTTTAGTTCAAAGAATCCAATTTCCCAGCAACGGCAGCTCTATACATCTCTTGCAGTTTCTCCTCAGCGTGGCCAGTTTCTCTTGAAGAGACCGAATTTCTATCATCCGCAGCGGTATTTTCATATTCCACCGGCTGTTGTTGATATTGTGATTCTGGAGCCGAGTAATCATAACCAAAGGGTTTACCTTCTGTTGGCACAAAGTACATATTGTTGACAGGAGGTGCGACTTGGGCGACAGCAGGGGCAACGTTACCAACCAGTTGTCCGGGGTATCCGTTATTATTGACGTTGGAGAGGTTTTGCAATCCCGAGTTCAGTGATTGTAAAGGATGAGGAGAGCCCTGCATTGCAGCGGCCATAGCCATCTGTAATCTTTGCTGATTTTGTTGGCGACCCCAACTTAGACGGATTCTTGAGCCACCAACGGCAAAGCCCTGCATTGCGTTTATAGCATTGACTGCATCCTCACGAGTCTCGAAACGGATAAATCCACAACCTTTATTTGGGGGAATTTTGATGTGGACGATTGGACCAAATGGCTGGAACAATTGAGCAAGCATGTTTTCACTAACACCAGCAGCCAATCCTCCAACAAACACAGTAGTGTTGTTAGGGTCCGAATATGGGATTGACTGCATTGGGGCTTGGTTGGGCTGAGAATCTTGGTCGTAGAATGAAGGCATTGGGGATGGAACGTGCTGGTATGGGTACAAAACCATATCCTGCTGCTGCTGAGCCACCTGAGGCGGAGTCACAACTGGAGCCTGGCCAAACTGACCTGGGAACTGGTTTGGGAACTGGCTGAGCATGTTTGTTTGGTTTCTTGGGGTGGCCAAAGCTACTCGCAGTGGTCTTCCAGCACACCAAACCCCAGACATCTCGGTGAGTGCACGGCGACGCTCCTCCTCGTCGCTAAAGCGGACAAATCCAAAGCATCTCGAGGTGCCAGTGATTGGGTCGGTCATGACACGCACCGTCTTGACCGACTTGAAATGGGTCTGGAACAGTGCCAAAAGATGAGCCTCAGTTGTGGACGGAGACAAGTCACCCACAAAGAGAGAGTACTCTGGGGACTGCGGGATAGGAGATGACAAGGTGGCGCCCGAGGCCCAGTTCAATCTAAACAGTCTCGTTGTGTTGGGGATCTGGGATCCGTTGAGAGCCAACGCAGACTTGGCCTCGTCATAGTTTTCAAACTCGACAAAGCAGTAGCCAGCATGGCCAGTGTTCAAATTGGCGGCAGGGGTGCCTCTCTTGGCCTTGATCAGCTTGACGAGGACACGCTTCCCCAAGGACTCCCATAGGTTCTCAATTGCCTCTTCATCGGACCACGGATCGAGATCACCCATCCAAAGCGTTCTTGGAGGCGAAGATGAGGTCGAGGCCGTGGCGTTTGGAGGGTTTGGGATGGGCAATGGCGCAAGGAAGTCGCTGCCGCCGAGCTGGGCAACAGGCTGTGGGGGAAGCTGTGGTTGCTGGGTGGCCTGCGAGGCCTGCGAAGC